>ML354822.1:5710-16362 GCA_005239505.1 Nicotiana paniculata | reverse complement strand
CAAGGCTAATCCAACTACATACCTCCAATTCACAATCCGAGCACGCTTCTAAGTCCAAAATCACCTAGCGTAGCTAACGGAACTGACGAAACACCATTCTGGAGTCGTCTTCACACAATTCTAACTACGGTCGAAATCCTAGAACTTAAGCTTCCGTTTTTGGGAGTGAGTGTCCCAAATCACTTCGAATCCACAAGCAACCCCCCCCCCCCCCCCCCCCCCTCCCGCAAGTCACATAAGCAGAAAAAGATACGGGGAAGCACTGAATAAGGGATCGGGGATAATACTATCAAAATGACCCGTCGGGTTGTTACATCCTCCCTCTTTAAAACAATCATTCGTCCTCAAACGATTATAGAGACATACCTGAAGTGGTGAAAATATGAGGATAACAGCTGCGCATATCATGTTCGGTCTCCCTAGTCGCCTCCTCGGCCAGCTGACCCCCTCTTCCACTGAACCTTTACTGAAGCAATGTCCTTTGACCTCAGCTTTCGAACCTGCCTGTCCAAAATAGCCATCGGCTCCTCAACATAAGATAAATCCTTGTCCTACTAGACTGAGCTAAAATCTAACACATGAGACGGATCACCGTGATACTTTTGGAGCATAGAAACATGAAATACCGGACGGACTCCTGTTAGGCTGGTAGGAAAGGAAAGCTCATAAGCAACCTCTCCAACACGTCGCAACACCTCAAATGGGCCAATAAACCTTGGACTCAGCGTACCCTTCTTTTCGAACCTCATAACACCCTTCATGGGTGACACCCGGAGAAGTACCCGCTCTCAAACCATGAAACAACGCGAAACTTTCGATCCGCATAACTCTTTTGTCTAGACTGGGCTGTGTGAAGTCGATCCTGAATCACCCTAACCTTCTCCAGAGCATCTTGAACCAAGTCTGTACCCAATAGCCTAGCCTCGCCCGGATCTAACCAGCCCACTGGAGACCGACACCGCCGACCATATAGAGCCTAATACGGTGCATCTGAGTGCTCGACTGATAACTGTTGTTGTAGGCATACTCCGCAAGTGGAAAGAACTAATCCCAAGAACCTCCAAACTCCATCACACATTCACGAAGCATATCCTCTAATATTTGAATATTGCGCTTGGACTGTCCGTCCATTTGAGGGTGAAATGTTGTGTTCAACTCAACCCGAGTACCTAACTCATGTTGTACGGCCCTCCAGAACAGTGATGTAAACTGTGTACCCCATTCAGAGATGATAGATACTGGCACGCCATGAAGCCTGACAATTTGTCAGAGATGATAGATACTGGCACGTCATGAAGCCTGACAATCTCGCGGATATAATCTCGAGCAAGCTGCTCGGAAGAGTAAGTAATCATCATAGGAATGAAATGAGCTGACTTGGTCAGCCTATCCACAATCACCCAAACTGCATCAAACTTCCGCTTAGTCCGTGGAAACCCAACAACAAAATCCATAGTGATCCGCTCCCATTTCCACTCCGAAATTTCTAACTTCTGAAGCAATCCACCTGGCCATTGATTCTCACACTTTACCTGCTGGAAATTTGGACACCGAGCTACATATTCCACTATGTCCTTCTTCATTCTCCTCCACCAGTAATGCTGCCTCAAGTCCTGATACATCTTCCTGGCACCCGGATGAATGGATTACCCCAAACTATGAGCCTCCTGGAGAATCAACTCATGCAAACCATCTACATTGGGCACACATAGCCTGCCATGCATCCTCAATGCACCATCATCTCCAATAGTGACCTCCTTAGCATCACCGTGCTGAACCATATCTCTAAGGACAAGCAGATGAGGGTCATCATACTAACGCTCCCTGATACGATTATAAAGAGAAGACCGAGAGACCACACAAGCCAACACTCGACCCGGATCAGAAATATCCAATCTAACAAACTGGTTGGCTAAGGCCTGAACATCCAATGCCAATGGCCTCTCCACTTCTGGTAGATATGTTAAGCTCCCCAAACTCTCCGCCCGGCGACTCAAGGCATCGGCCATCACATTGCCTTCCCGGGATGGTACAAAATGGTGATATCATAGTCCTTAAGTGGCTCCAACCACCTCCGATGGCGCAAGTTAAGATCCTTCTATTTGAATAGATGCTGCAAACTCTAGTGATAGGTGTAGATCTCACAAGAGACACCGTACAAATAGTGCTGCCAAATCTTTAAGGCATGAACAATAGCTGCTAACTCAAGGTCGTGGACAGGATAATTCTTTTCATACTCCTTTAGTTTTCTGGACGCGTAAGGAATCACCCTAACGTCATGCATCAATATCGCGCTGAGGACAATCCACGACGCATCATAATATATAGTATAAGATCATGACCTTGTAGGTAGTACCAATACTAGGGATGTAGTCAAAGTTGTCTTGAGCTTCAGAAAGCTCTCCTCACACTCCTCTGTCCACCTGAACGAAACACCTTTCTGGGTCAGCCTGGTCAAGGTGTTGCAGTAGATGAGAAACCCTCTACAAATCGATGGTAATATCTAGCCAACCCAAGAAAACTTCTCCATAGCTGAGGACGGTCTGGGCCAACTCTACACTGCTTCAACCTTCTTTGGATTCACCTTGATCCCATCACTCGACACCACATGACCTAAGAAATCCACTAAGTCTAGCCAAAACTCACACTTCAAAAATTTTGCATATAACTTCTTTTCTCTAAAGGTCTGAAGAATAGTCCTCATGTGCTGGTCGTGATCCTCCCGAGTTCGGGAGTACACCATAATATCGTCAATAAACACAATGACTAATAAGTCAAGATAGGGTCGGAACACACTGTGCATCAAGTACATAAATGTTGTTGGGAATTGGTCAGCCTAAAAGACATCACAAGGAACTCGTAGTGACCATACCGAGTCCTGAAAGCAATCTTTGGGATGTCTGACTCCCGAATCTTCAACAGATGATAGCCTGACGTAAGTCAATCTTGGAAAACACTCTGACACCTTGCAACTGATCAAATAGGTTATCAATACGAGGCAATGGATACATGTTCTTCACTGTAACTTTGTTCAACTGGTGATAATCAATGCACATACACATAGAGCAATCCTTTTTCTTCACAAACAAGATCGGAGAACCCCAAGGTGACACACTGGGACGAATGAAGCCCTTATCGAGCAACTCCTGCAACTACTCCTTCAACTCAGGAGGAGCCATACAATATAGAAGAATAGAGATGGGCTGAGTGCCCAACAATAAATCAATACCGAAGTCAATATCTTTGTCGGGCGACATGCCCGAAAGATCATCTAGGAATACATCTGGAAAATCCACCACTACTGGAACTGACTCAACTGCAGGGGTATCAACACTGACATCTCTCACATAATCTAGATACGCTTCACACCCCTTCTCAACCATTCGTTGAGCTTTAAGAAATATAATGACTCTGATGGGAGTATACTCTAGGGTACCTCTCCACTCTAATCGCGGTAATCCTGGCATTGCTAGTGTCACACTCTTGGAATGATAATCAAAAATAGCATAATGGGGCGATAACCAGTCCATACCCAAAATAATATCAAAATATACCATACTGAGCAATAATAAGTCGGCTCTGATCTCAAAACCACTAAGAACAACCAAACACGACAGATACACACGGTGAACAACAATAGAATCTCCCACAGGTATAGACATATAAACAAGAGAAATCAAAGAATCACGAGATACGCCTAAATACGGGGCAAAATAAGATGACACATAGTAATAAGTGGTTCCTGGATCAAATAAAACCGACGCATCTCTATGACAGACCAGAATAACACCTGTAATGACGGAGTCATAAGTAACTGCCTATGTACGAGCAGGAAGAACATAATATCTGGCATGGCATCCCCTTCTAGGGCGACCTCGACCTCCCCGACCTCCACCTCGAGTTGGATGAGCAGGTGGAGTGGTAGCTGGTGCTGTAATTATAGCCTGAGGACCTAGTGGAGCACGCGGTGCCTGAGAAGTCTGTGGAGGTTCACCCCTCCTAAATCTGAGTCATCCCTCACCATATGGTGAGAGAGGCCACACTCAAAACAAGCTCTCCGAGGATGTGGTTGTTGTGACTGACTCGGGCCAGGTCTGCGGGACTGACCGCTAAAAGCACCCTATGCAGGAGGTGCACTAGATACTGGCGGTGTATAATAAGGCTCTTGGGGCCTAGAAGAGGCCGGAATACCACTGGTGGCTGGAAGTTCTGAATGAGCGGGGAGACTCACAAATCCCCTACCATGATGAACTACAGCTGAGGCACAAGTACCACTATAAGTGCCAGACTCTAGATACCTCTTGACCTCCCCCTCCTCTCTCTCCCGAACAAGCATACCCTCCAACTCCTAGCAATACTCACAGCCTGTTGGTACGAAATATCCATCTCCAACTCCCGGGCCATGCTAAGCTTGGTACTGGGGTGGAGTACCTTGATAAACCGATGGACCCTCTCTCGAACTGTAGCAACCAAGGCTGGTGTATGTCGAGCCAAATAACTAAAGCGAATTGCATACCCTGATAGTCATAGAACCCTGGCGCAACTGCTCAAACTCCGCACGTCATACATCTCTGAGACTTTGGGGAACATACTTACTCAAGAACATGTCCGAGAACTGAGTCCATGTAACTGAAGTTGCCTCAGCCGGACTATCCAACTCATAAGCACACCACCACTGATAGGTTGCTCCTCTAAGCTGGAATGTAAACCCCACTCGACTCCGCTACACTCGCAGTACGAAGAATACAGTGACACTCCTCCAGAAAACCCTGGTCATCCTCTGACGCCAATCCATTGAAGGTATAAGGGTGATACTTCTTATACCTCTCAAGTCTGAGATGCTCCTCCTCAGAAGTTACTGCCCTAACTTCGGGCTGAACTGGAGCAACTGGTTGCATCGATATAATCTCTGGAACCTAGTCGACCTGAACCCCCTGTCCTGGGGTACGGGTGGTGGGATTCTATGCTCCTCCCGCAGCTTGAGATGTGGCCGGAGCAAGTGGAATCAATCCAGCATAAGCTAAGGTGTTGAACATGCTCATAAACTAGGCTAGAGTCTCCTGGAGGGCTGGTGCAGCAACAGGCACCTTGGGTGTCTGACCTCCAGCTGGAGCTACTAGGAGCTCTTCTTTGGTAGCTCGTACGGGTGCTCTGGCTACACCACGTGGACCTCCTCATCCTCTACCCTGCCCCTGGTCTCTCGCGGCTCTGGCAGGGGGCGTGGGTGCTTGGTCATCAGATCTGTTTGTACGCGTCCTCACCATCTATGAGAGAATAGAAGATAGAAGTTTAGAATTTCGAAATCAACAATTTCGCACAACAAGGAATCACTAAAGTGTTCCATAGTTTCCCGAAGATAAGTACAGACGTCTCTGTACCGATCTACGAGAATCTAATAAAATTGCTTGTGACTCACGAAACCTATGAGTCTAGAGCTCTTATACCAACTTGTCACGACCCAAATCTCCCTCCGTAAGACGTCGTGATGGCACCTAGTCTCTACGACTAGGTAAGCCTAACTAATTGCGGAATAACAGAAATGAAAACAAAATTTAACAACTAGACTGCAACAAATAACTATAAAATGATAAAATGTCGCTCGACATGTACAAGTAACTCAGCACTAGAGTATACACAGAGTTCCCAAAACCCAAAAAATCATAAGTCACAAGCTACAGAAGAAAACTAGTATCTCTATACACCAGAGTCTAAGGAGATACGGAAAGGGTAAACAACATAGGAGTGAATAGAGGGGGAACCGAAGTCTCCGGACGCGGGCAGAATACCTTAAAGTTTCCATAGTCTCGTTGTTCACTGGTAACGAGACTGGTAAGAAGTACCTGGATCTGCACACAAAACATATGCGGAAGAGTAGCATGAGTAAACCATAACGGTACCGAGTAAGTGCCAAAGCCTAACCTCGGGAGAGTAGTGACAAGGTCAAGTTCGGGACCTACTGGGATATAATAATAAGATAGATGATATAATAATATGAAGAAAGACGGAGAACTTAACAAAAAAATTCACAGAGAAATAACAACACAACACAATGAGATAAACAACAAGGGCGCTCCCGAGATATAGTCTCGTAGTCCCAAAAGTAAATACTCAACAGGGGACCTCTCGAGATACTGTCTCGTAGTCCCAAAAGTAATATGCAAGGAGATCTCCTGAGGTACCGCCTCGTAATCTCAAAAGTAAATGGGAAGGGGGATCTCCCGAGGTACCACCTCGTTGACCCAAAAGTAAATATGCAAGAGGATCTCCCGAGGTACCGCCTCGTAGTCCCAAAAGTAAACACACGGCTCAAATCGGTGGAAAAAAATAATTAACAACAAGAATTCTACAACTAAAGTTGATGCAAATCAAGTAAGGCAGGAATTCAACTAAACATGCTACACATATTTCCATAAGCATTTAAGACACGTAGACATGAAAAATTAGTCTAAACAGGATAACTACACATGCTAGTATAACTAATTAAGGTGTAACACACTACTACTCAGTGAAAACCGGATTTTGTTTCAATAATTAGCATGTGTACTCACTCGTCACCTCACGTACACGGTGCTCACATATCACAGAAATATCATAACAGTAACAAATCCTATGGGGATTTCCCCACAAAAGGTTAGGCAAGTCAGTTACCTCGAACTCAGCTCAATCAATCAATAAGAATTCCCTTTCCTCGATTATCCGACGCTGAATTGCCCAAATCTAGCCAAAAATAATTACATACCATAAATACAACTATAATAGACTAATCTAATTAATAAAATCAAGACTTTAACAAGAATTTCAAAAATCGCCCCAAAAAGTCGACTCTGGCCCACGTCTCAGAATCGGGTAAAAGTCACAAATTACGAACACCCATTCACCCGCGAGTTCATTCGAACCAAAATTACTCAAATTCGTCCTCAAAATCTCAATCAAAACTCAAAATTTTGGTTGAAGAACTTTTCCCAATTTTTCCAATTTTCTCAACCCAAATCTGAAATTAAAGGATGGAATTAATGATAGATAAGTGGGATATAACCAAAAACAAGTGAAGAATCATTACCCAATCGATGCCTCTAAGAACCCCTCAAATATTTCGTCTGAATCCGAGCTCTCTATCTTAAGTTATGTTAAAAATGGCTACACCCCTGATTTTGAATGGTTATATTATGCCCAGTGATCCCTTCTTCGCGAACACAGAAGAAGCCTCACGTTCGTGAAGCACAAAATTGCTTTAGTCCAAAACTCTACATCACAACCGGGACGGCCTGATTGCGAATGTGAATCTTACTCAGCTCGACCCTACACGAACGCGGGACCATTATTGCGAATGCGTAGGAAAATTGTCAACTCAGTTGACCAGCTTTCTCTACGTGAACGCGGATCCTCATCGTGAATGCATAGACTTATTACCTTAGAGCTTCGCGAACACGGGACCTTCATCGCAAACGCGAAGCACAAATCCTCCTCTACCTCCAGTTCCTCTTCGCGAGCAGAATGCCCCTCGCGAACGTGAAGAAGGAAACAAATAAGTGGAAACACCAAAAATTTTGCAACTTCAACAAGTCCAAATTGATCCGTTAACCACTCGGGATTCACCCGAGGTCCCCGGAACAGCAACCAAACATACCAACAAGTCCTATAACACCATATGAACTTAGTTGAGCCCTCAAATAACATCAAATAACACTAAAAACACGAATCACCCTCCAATTCAAACTTAATGAACTTTGAAACTTCAAACTTCTACAACCAACGTCGAAACCTATCAAATCACATCCGATTGACCCCAAACTTTGCACACAAGTCATAATTGACATTACAGACCTCCAACTTCTGAAATCGGAATCCGACCCCGATATCAAAAAGTCCACTTCCGATCAAACTTCCAAAAAATTCAAATTTTGCCATTTCAAGCCTAATTCGACTACAGATCGCCAATTCACAATCCGGACACGCTCATAAGTCCAAAATCACCCGACGGAGCTCACGAAACTCCATTCTGGAGCCGTCTTCACACAGGTCCAACTATGGTCGAAATCCTAGAACTTAAGCTTCCGTTTTAGAGACTAATAGTCTGTTTGACTAAGCTGGAAAAATTAGCTTATTTTCAAATTACAAATAAGGACATGAATTTGTTTAATAGTTAATATTATGTAAGTATATATATAGTTATAGATACTTATCATTAAATATATTAATTAAGTTTTTTATTTTATTTAAGTAAAATATAAAAATCAAATTAAAAAGTACTTTATTATTTCAAGACAATTTAAATATATCAAAGTAAACTTCCAATAAATATGAAAGTTCATCCCAAAAGTCATTTTATATTACTTAATAGTTTAAATTAAGTAAGGTTATTTTGGTATATATAATATTTTGCAAAGGATATTTTTGGTAGGAAAAAAAATCAAAACTACTTCTACTTCTGCTTCTGGAGAGAAGCTACTTTTTCTGCTTCTTCGAAATTGCTTATGCTTCTAGCCAAAAGCACTTTTTTTTAAAAAATATTTGGCCAAACACCTCAAATTAAGGAAAAAAACACTTTTTGAAAAGAAAAAAAAAAGAACTTTTGGCTATACGTGTCCCAAATCACTCCGAAACCCCCCAGCAAGTCATATAAGCAGAAAAAGATACGGGGGAAGCAGTAAATAGGCAATCAGGGCTAATAATCTCAACACGGCCAGTCGGGTCGTTACATAAATAGGCTAGTATCAAACAAGGCACAAAGGTTTTCTTCTTCCTCTTTTATTACTCCTAAATAAGAAAAAGAAATCTAATTCTAAAAATGAAAAAGCTTACCTGGTTCAAGTTACATCCCCTGGAAAAGAACCGATACAAAAAGAAAAATCAAGGGAGATTATTATCTAACTAAAATTAACTAGAATAAAAAGAAAATAATTTTGGTTTTTATTGGACTTTTATCCCTCAAGAAAACTTTCCATAAAATCCATCGTCGGGAAAAGTCCCAATTTTCTGATTCTTTTCTTCTTCTTTTTTTTCAATTTTTTTAAAATCAAAAACGACTACACTAAGAAAGAATATCACAATTAGGCTATGGTAGCACAGAAAATCACTCAGACAATCTCCTCACCTCACACTTAAAATTGTGCAATGTCCTCAATGTATACAATAAAAAACAAGAGGGTAAAAGAGACTCCCTGATAGGCCAAAGGCCGAAGTATTAGCAACTCGTGGGATACTCAGACTTGTTCCAAGGATGATCCTTTATGCGGGTACATCACACTTAGTTCCAACCACTTGCTCGACTTTTTACATGCCTATTGACTTTGAGTCCATGCTCCTAGTCCTAGAAAATACAAAAAACAACAGTACAACGATAACACAATAAAAAATAAAAAAGAAAAGAAAAAGAAAAAATAGAATTGGGTTGCCTCCCAACAAGCGCTTAATTTAAAGTCGCAGCACAACGCCATCACTTTCACCACTTTCCTTCCACTTTGAGGATATGAATTGTGCCTCCAATTTTGCATCTATTTTTCTATTACATTCCTGGGGCGGTGGTGTAAAAATAAAGGAACCAAGCCATAGATATCGCATCTTCCAGTTCTTGGCCTTTAAGTGAGTTATGTCGTTTTGCCTTTTTGGTGTTGCAAATTTTAGAATATAAGGGTATTGTTCTTCATCTACACATCTCTCCAAAGGCTCGATCTCCATGTCTCTATCCAAACATAATATAGAAAAATGATTAGAATGAGGACCATGTCACGAACCCAAATCAAAACTAGTCGTGATGGCGCCTATCGTGGAACTAGGCCAGCCAAATTAACACTCAGCGTAAAGAATCTTTCATTTATATCATTTCTAAATTGATAACCCATAAAGGTTTCATTTAAATTACCTTTTAAACAGACAAAGCTACACCATATCTTTAAAATACAACCCCAAGACCCCGGAGTCACTGGTCATGAGTATCTACAGAAAATATGCAAGTCTTGAAAATAAACTCTATAATAGTAAGCAGGAGAGAGCAGGGCTGCGGACGCGTGCAGCTACCTCGCAAAATCTCCGAGAACTCTCTGAAACAGATAGACAGCTCACTCTGCCCTAGCACCTGGATCTGCACACAAGGTGCAGGGAGTAATGTGAGTACGCCAACTCAGTAGTAATGAAAATAAATCAGGTTTGAGCAGTAAGAAACAAATAAAGTCAAATCATCAATTTACAATAAGCACAGTATTTTTTTCCAACAATGTATATGTTAAATCATCACGCTTAAAAAGCCGATTTCAGTGAAAATCCTTTGAAAAAATGTAATTTCAATAGTTTCAATAAAATGTCCAAGAAGTTTAGTGTAAAATGATATGAATCATAAGTATACACTCGGGAAAAAACATGAATAATAAACCTCCCCTCGGGCATAACATCACTCAGAATCAGTCCCTCAGCATGCCTCACAATCACTCGTAATCAGCCCCTCGGGCAACCTCATAGCCACTCATGCCTCCCAATCACTTGTTACTCAGCACTCGGCACTCGCACTCAGTAGGTACATGCGCTCACTAAGAGTGTACAGACTACGGAGGGGCTCCTACAGCCCAAGCGCTATATCGCTGCGGCGTGCAGCCCGATCCATATGTCTCGCTGCGGCGTGCATCCCAATCCAACACACACACACACACACACACACA
>ML354821.1:0-31439 GCA_005239505.1 Nicotiana paniculata | reverse complement strand
GATGATGAGAAGGGTTAATATATATTTATTTTTCTTATGTTTTACTTCCTATTTTCTGAGAAAGTTCATATTAGTTGCATGAGTTGAACAGTCCCTTCCTGAGTCATTTCTTATCTATCATGTTCGAGTTATGGCCTATCGGCGCGATGCGGTATCATGTGAGGTTGTTGGTCATGTTTGGGGTGATTTGTTGTCTGAGCAGTTCAAACTCGGTGAGACGAGATTATCGGATCAGGGATCAGTGCGATAAGGTTATGTGAAGTGTATATTAAAGAACAAATACCACTATTCAGGTTCGTAATGGGGTGATGATTCGAGTCAAGATGAGTTATTCAATGATTTGTTAACTCTGCAGTTGGGTATGAATTTCTACACATCTCCTCTGTTGTGGTGGTATCGTCAGCATTATAGCAGGATGTATGTATATATATCATGAGGTGCATTGAGAGCATCAGATTCGTGGAATTTTGGCTGTTAAGATTCAGGGAGCGTCATTGTGGTTAGATGATGAATTTTGTGGTGCATGGTGCTAATTCAGCAAAGGTGTTTAACCAAAGAATTGGATTATTTTCCCAAAGCTATTTTAAGAAGAACACGGTTTCTGATAACCAAAGAATAAGATTATAATTATAGGCAAACTTGTAAATGAAAAGCAGTAAGATGCACAAAAAGTAAGTATATTGCAATAGTAGTTCGGATGATCCCTTTACAGGTTATATTTTACTCCCTTATATAGGGAATTTCTTAATATAACGTTTTCCTTTTTTAGTGATTGAGCATTAATGACTAATTATGACATTAATGTAACGTTACAATGAGTAATCGTAACTGTTGTGTGAATGTCGTGTAACGTGTGGATCACTAATTGAAGATCTCTGAATCCGCCCTTTGTTATGCTCAGATACATTTTGATCGTGTCTCTTCATCTTCTCAATTAGGTTGAGACTTCCGTAGCTAATTAACCCATGGGTGTGATTTGCCATGTCAATTTGCCTCATACCTCTTCATAGAGTCCCGTCCAGTTGTCGTGTCTTCATTGCTCCACGTAGATTGCTGAGTCATCAAGATTTATTACACGTGTGAAGCTATTTTTTACCAATACAGATAGCCCCCCCACTTACCATATATTTATAGATCAATATTTGGTAAGTGGATGCTCATTTATGGCGGGAATATTTTGCCGCCGCTTTAGTTCGAAACATTGTATCCTTCTCTGAATCATAGGCGTTGCTTATCACTTCTATTTAATGCTCAAACCACGTGTCCTTCTCAAATTGGTTCTGCAGTTACTCGGCGCTTTTTAGGGCTTCCTGCGGCTGCATCAGTCCCGAAGTGACACCTTCAATTATGACTTTTCATCATTATATATATACTTTTTTCCATGTTTGACGGTTGTCCTCAAGTATAAATACATTTCTTCTTTTCTTTGCTTCCACGAAAGACTTTCTAACTTTGTCTTTTGTAAAGAACTTTTTCTTGCCTTTGTAAACATATCTTCTTCAAATCATCCTCAGAGAGTAATAGATATTGAGAATTTAACGCCATCTTCTACTCCGACTAGGGGTCGGGGGTGGTAGACTTAGGATTCTAGGATCCACTCCTTCGAGAAGCTCTTCTTCTTCTAAGATAGTTTCCCCTCCTTCCTCTAGGTCTCTAGTTTCTCCGAGGGCTAGGGCTTCCCTGTCTTTGTCTAGAGGTAGAGATGAACGCCAGAGATAATCAAGTTCTCGTAGACCAATCTTCTTCCCTTGAGAGTGTCGAAAGGTATCCAACCCTTATTGCTGAGGGTCGGATTTCCCTTGTTCGTAGGGAGTGTTTTTGGAGGCCTGATTTCCCTGTCTACATTCCGAATAGTAATCAAAGAATAACGTCTTACAAGGTGAGATACTCTTTTGTTTATACAGACCCTTTTACTCTAGGGTTTAGACCTCCCATTGATCCAGTCATAATTTAATTCTGCCGTTTCTCAATATCTGCTTAGGACAAGTTGGTCCGCTTGTGTGGCGAGTTGTCGCATGTCTTAGGAGTTTAGCTTCTTTAGCCTCGGTTTCTTTTACTTTCAACCATATTATTCATCTCTACTCTCCTACCTTGTTTCTTCCAGGGGTTTTTACTCTGATTGCTAGGAGAAAAAGAGTTTTGGTAACCCCTGGAGATGATAAGGATAGGGGTTGGTACCACCAGTATGTTGTTGTACCCACTGTTGGTATAGTGGGTGAAGTAAATCTTCCCTTCCCTGAGAAGTGGAATCGTGCACCTGAGTATGATTTAGCTCACATCTATTTACTTTTCCTCGTTCTGAATTAAGATGTTTTACTAACACCGTATCTATTTTTTCTTCTCTCAACAACCATGGGTACTATTGAGAATGCCTTCGGTATCAGTTATTGGGTAGAAAAATTATTGTCTGTTGCTCCTTTAGAAGAGATATCTTGGAAATACTTCACTCGGAAGTATGGTTGGAATGTAAATACCCACGGTAGGTGAAGCTTTTGTTCTTGCTTCTTTCATTACTTGAGCCTCTTCTTTCTCTGTCGCTTAACTTTTTCCCTTTTGATGGGGTTCTCTGCTCGTGGGGTGTCTGATTTATCTATCCCGAAGATGTCTTTGGCCCAGGCCGAAGAGATTATTATTGGTTTGTCTTCCTCGAAGAGGAATATTGGTGAGTTCCATTCCGTAGAAGAAGAAAAAGAAGAGGAGGGTGCTTTGGTGCGCAGGCCACGGAGAAGGCGGGTGGTTTCGGACGATGAGTCTACACCCATGACTTTTCCTTCCGTGTTTGTGGTTGATACCTCTACCTTTGAAGATGTTTCACATTCCCCCATTCATGAGTCTGTAGGTTACTTGTTCCATGAAGGTTTTGACCTTGCTCATGCTGCTGTCCTTTTGGCTGCTGTTTTTTCCTGCTTCTTTAAGAGAAGCTGTCTCATCTGCTCCTTTGGCTATTACGGCTTCTGTTGTTGCTTTACCCGTGGCTTCCTCAACTCTTGAATCCTCCGTGTCTGTTGCTTTTCCTGTGACTTCTCCAGTTCCTCAACCCTCCGTGCATGTTGTTGCTTCATCTCTGCATGCTTCCATGCGTTCCGCTAGGGAAATAGGGTCTTCCAGTAGAGAGATGCGGCAGGTGATAATAGAGGTTCCAGCTGAGGGGAATCTTTTCAAGAAAACGGGTGAGACCGAAGTGTGGCTCAAGCCTTTGATAGGTCCCACTGAGAAAACCAAGCTAGTCAGCCAGCCATAGTGCTCTTACATGGGCCAATGAAGTTGTGCATACCTCTTTGAAAGTATGATGCAGGTTATCCTCTTTCATTTTCGTATAAGAAATTTATCATATCTAATTGGTTTATTTCTTGTAGATTAATCTTATTGGCATGGAGCTCATGAAGAGGATCACAAATATGGATCAGGAGACAAAAGAGTTGCAGGCCGATGCTGATAACTGGAAAGCACAATATGATAGCCTAAGGATTGACGTGGATGCCTTAGAAGAGGAAAGGAGTACCTTGAAGCGCTAGATGAGGCTCATGGTGGCAGAACTGGTAGTAGAGAAGGCTTATTCCAGTTAGGCTGATAAAGACAAGAGTATTCTAGAGTCCTCATTTGCTGAGCAGCTATCCCGCGCCTCAGAGGAGATTAGAACTTGCTGGGGCAGAAGGAGTAATACTCAGGCGAGCTCGTGAAATCACTCACCCGTACTCAAGAGGATCTTCGTAATGCTTTAGATAAATTTCAAACTCTGGAGGAGTCGATTGTACCGTTAAGGGCCGCCCATGAAGCTGCTGAAGCGGAGAAGGACGGATTGAGAGCTGAGCTTCAAGTATGGGCAAGGGATTATGAAGATCTTGAAGAGGTGGTTGTTGTTGATGTGAGCTGGGCGTATATGAATTCTCGCCTTGACACATTGACGGAAATGAGTCAAGAGGGTTTCGACCTTAGTGCTGAAATAGCTAAAACTAAGGAAGCCATGGAGAAGTCTCAACAAGGTCATAACCTCTCTTCACCTGATGATGAGACTCCTGCTGCTCGTGCCTCTTCATCCCTATTTGCGCCCGCTCCTTCTTCCAGTGAAGTCAACCCCCCTCCTGAAGAAATTTAAGAAGTTGGTTCACCCATGCAACGATTTTTTTCCAAGTGTTTTGCTTGAACCGGGTGTAGGTAGCTTTATTTTTTAGGAGTAGGATCCGTTGTGATATGAATTGAATTGAAGCAATATCTCGTGACTTTGTTATGGCTTGAGAATAGTGAGTACTTTGGTTGTGACGCTTAGGCTCAGTTTTTGACTCTAGCATAAGTACCTTAAATTGTATAATCTTAAAATTCCTTAACTGCTTTGACTAGAGTGTCTTGATAAGTCCAATTCTGAGTGAGTTATGTGACATGTGTGTGTGAGGTTTGTATGTTATTCTGTACATTGCATTTGATGACTACAACTTGCCCCATGTGTTTGCAATGTGGAATAGTAGTTTTGTTCAGTTTTGGAAGTGATATATGCGTTTCTTTGTTGAGCCAGATATATATAGTTTACCCGCCTAATTGTTATGTATCGTAGTTTACCCCTTTGAGCATGTAATCCTGTTTCTTTGGCAACCCCATTAGGAGCCTTACCCATTTGTTTGAATTAACCGTCTATTTGAACCTTTTCACCTCTCATGAGCACTTGAATTGTTATGAACTTTGTAAAAGTTAAAGTGTGGGGTGGTTGGTTTGGCTTTTGAATGGAACTAATGAAATAAGGAGAAAGGTGCACTGTTTTGAAAAAAATAAAATCCACTTTAATTGAAAAATAACGAAATGAAAAAAATATTTGCATTGCTGTGAAAAATATTCCTTGATAGTGGTGACTCTTGATATAGTTGTGCTTAAAAAAATATGGAGTTAACTTACATTGATTTGAGGTGGAGTTATGGTTTGACATAAGTATGGGTTTGAATGTTGTAGTGTATGTATTAAAGTGCTTAGGGAGGTGTAGTCACTCTTATATCCAAATGTATCCTACCTGACTCGCATCCTACATTACAACCAATGAAAGTCCTAACTGATCTTAGACTGAATGAACTCGATTAGTAGAGTATTACACTCCGGGCAAGCCTATGGTGCACCATTTGTGGCATATGAATGTTAATTTTAAGAGTGAGTGAGTTTTTCCTATCTTGAGTTCCGACGTTCTTAAAATTCATTGTGTGTGGAACTAATCTCTTTGATTGGGTGAGGGCACATGATTCATAAGGGAAAGGTAATGTCGTTGACCTTCATGTTAGAGTAAGGGAATTGTGAAGCATGCATGGTATTTGTGAGTCAAATCTTGAGGCGAGGATGTTACACCTTTGTGCTTAAACTATTTTTAAAATTCTTGGTATAATGATGTAAGGGAATTGCTTAATAGGTTGTGTCTATAAGTGTAGTTTGATTGCTTGAGGATGAGCAATGTTTAAGTATGGGGTATTGGTGTGCGGCTATAATTCATGGTTTAACACATTATTCGCCTTACATTTTGTACACTTCAATGATTAAATACACTTTAATTGCGCGTAATGAAGTCCATTTTATGTGTAGGTAAATTGGAGACGAAAGTAGAGCAAAAAGGGATACTTAAAAGTCGAAAGTGTGCTCGGGAGCAGTTGAAAAGGAGAAGCTGGCGAAGCCAGGCTTGAAGCTGGCTAGAGACCTGGCGAGGTGAGCTCAAATGCCAGCTTGACCAGGCCTTATACCTGGCGACGCCAGGCCTGGGGCGAGGTCCCCCAGGCATTAGGCCTTGCGAATCAAAGTCTGGGCATGCACAGTCCGAGTTTTGTTGACTTATTTTGTCTCCGGGTTTGACTAGGACTTGGCCTACATGTTTAGATCTTTTCCTACACATATAAATAGACCTAAAAATGCCACTTTTAGGGAGTTTTTGCGACCGGAGGCAAGAACATCACGTGGAAAATTTTTGGAGGAGAAAATCATAGAGTTCTTCATCCCTTTATCTTTTCTTTGTAATTTGTTTATGCGAAATACTTGGAAAATTGTTACTACGAACATGAGTGGCTAAGCACTCTAGTTCTAGGGTTGTGGTTGACATGATAATTAACATTTATATATTACATCTTTATTAATTCATATTATCATCTTGTGGTTGTTTCTTTAATTCTAGTTTTAATTTGTGAATTGTTGTAGCTACCAATTCACCCTACTATCTATGCTATGCTTCGGAAACCCATGTTTAGATTAGAGTAGAATTAGGGAAAGCTTGTTTCTGAACCAGTGGCTTGGGGAACGATTTCGCGGTCAGGATAGGAATATACCTAACATCCTTGCCTAATTAAATACTGTATTATATTTGTTCATGATAGACTCAATACCATAGGAATAAAGAATTGATATATTGTGGGCAGACGAGTAGTATTGTGGGAATATGCTATTCATATAAACGATTCGGTCAATTAGCAACCATAGATAATCTGGATTAACGAGTGTGATTACTGAACTTAATAGGATTGATAAACCGACCACAACCTTCCATCTCATCTTAAGTAAAATCTCATCATACAAAATTGCATTCTTGATAATTTAGTTGTTATTTATTTAAATTCCGCAATAATAGATTAATAGAAAAATATCACTCTTAAATATCTTGGACAATTAATTGATTTTAGTTTTCTTAGTTAACGATCAATCTAAGTCTCTGTGGGTTCGTCATTCGACTTTCGAGTCACTTTATTACTTGACGACCATGTATACTTGCATGTACTTAGGGAACCAACAAAGAGGTAGAGAAAGAAGAAAAAATTTGAGGGAGAATCGTGTGTTAATTGAAAGAATGAGAGAGGAAACACATAAATAGCGTATTTTACGCCTCAATGATAGTATATACTATAAATGCCTATTATGCTATAAAATATAAAATATAACTAAAAAAAATAATATTTTAAAATAATTTTAGTTTATAATAAATAGGGTATATACCTTTGCTATAGGAGGTAAACTTTCTAAGAAAGTATGCTATTGTTTGGGGACAGTTGTGGACTTCTTCGTGTTATTGGACTTCAGGTGCGGCCTACGCAGATAGAAGCTCAACTGGCCTGTTTATGATCTTCCATGATATCAATCCCATCAAAAAAGACAACTACATATGTTGTAAATCAACATAACGACATTAAGAATGTTTGGTGCCACAAAAAGTAAAAGTACTTTTTCATTGAAATAAATTAGTTTTTAGAATTATATTGGTTCTTGGTTTGTCGGTGTAGGCACGTAAATTTTATTAGAACTAAATTTATTAAATAATTTGGACTATATTTTAAATATACTAGTCCAAATAAATATTATGGGATAATATAATTGAATTAATTATATAATTCTAATATAAATAAATTAAATAAATAAGTCTTAATCCATTGGGCTAACCCATTTAATTGGGCTAAGTGATGAGCCCACTTCATTAGGCCCAAAATGCCATCCTCCTGGAGGCCCAGTTTGGTGGCACGTGTCAAATGACGTGGCGCGCCAAATCAAATAAAAAATTCAATAGGATCATGACACGTGTCAAAATGACAAGGCATGACAAATCACATTAAATGGCCAATGAAACCGCGCCACGTGTGCAAGTGACATGTTCTGGTCAATCAAATGCGGCCTTGTCACACTTCAATTTGATTGGTCGAAAAGAGTTTATTTTTATCATAACTCTTCCCTTCCACAACTATAATAGGGGTATTCATAACTCAGAAAAGACACCAGAAGTTATAACAAGAAGCAAGAGAGAGCTCGTGGATCAAACGTCGAAAATTTCTCTACAAGTTTCAAGCTTCAAGAAATCAAGTTCAAGCTCAAGAATGAAGAACAAGTCAAGATTCAAGGAGTACGAGTTCAAGTCAATGTTCGTGCTAGTTAAATCAAGATCATCGTTTGTGATAACAAATATATATTCAAGATCAAGCTCAAGAGCCCTTGAATTTATTTAGTATTGAAAAGAAGAATCAGAGGATTCATAGAGACTGTACACTCATATTATTTGAAATCAAATACTACGATTGTTGCAATATTTTTCATTCCTGATTTTATTTTCTCGAAGCAATTTATTGTCTACAAATTCTGGCACGCCCAGTGGGACAATCTCTACCTCTCATCTCAACTTTTCAATCACCAAAGTTCAAGAACAACGAAATGGCTTCCAAGAAAATCAACTCCAGTTCAACTTCCGCCAAGGCTGCTAATTCCAAGTTCTATGCTAATGTGGAAAACATACTCGAAGTTACCTTTGGAAGCTTTGGACCAGTTATGAGGAGCAAAGCAAGCTCGTAAGGACAACAAGCACCCCAAGTGTCGTCTGTATCTACCCTTGTTTTCGGATCTTCATCCTCAAAGGGATTAAGATCTTCCACAAATGCACCCGAAGGAGGAAGTGATGTTGCTGAAAAGATCAAAAAACTCTTGCTCTGCTTGACCTCCCTGGATCCAAGCACTCTGCTGTGAAGGAAGATGATGACGCTTCAAGTGATGGATCCTCCTCACATACACCACATAGCGTGAGCCAATCAAGGATCAATCTGTGTGAAAATCCATGCTACTCTCCATCGTCCATGACAATCATGCAAGCCATGGTGACAAACACTTCATCTGTGGAGGAGCAGTTGGCAAACTTGACAGAAGCAATTGATGGCTTGACCAAGTGCATGCAAAATCAAGATGCTAGAATCGATAAGCTAACAAATAGGGTGGGAATCTTGATGGAAAAAGAATCCACCCATGCACCTGGAAAACTCCCAGAAGTTCAAGAGATTGATGCTCCCCCACGACAAGTTGCATCTACTAAGGAAATTCCAATCTCTTCGGAAGGGTTGATTCCAATAAATCAACTAAAGAAGTTTATTGAAGGGACTATAAGAAACAAATATGAAGTTTCTTCCAAGTCCTCCTTTACCTACGCAAAGCCGTACACTTCAAGGATCGATATGTTGAAGATGCATGCTGGCTATCAACCTCAAAAATTTCAACAGTTTGATGGCAAAGGCAATCAAAAACAATATGTGGCGCACTTCGTTGAGACATGAAACAATGCTTGGACTTATGGAGATTACCTCGTCAAACAGTTTGTCCGCTCATTAAAAGAAAATGCTTTTGATTGGTACACGGACCTCGGGGTTGGATTTGTTGATATCTGGGTTCAACTAGAGTAAGAACTCCTCAATCGCTTTTATATCACGAGACGTACTGTGAGTATGATAGAAATTACAAGTACTCGAGTGAACCAGTTATCGACTTTATCAATCGTTGGAGGAATGCAAGCTTCAACTGTAAAGACATGCTTAGTGAAGCTTCTGGCATAGAGATGTGCATCCAAGGCATGCATTGGGTATTGTGCTACATCTTGCAAGGTATCAAGCCTAGCACATTTGAAGAACTTAAAACTCGTGACTATGACATGGAATTGAGCATGGCCTCCGCTGGAAATGAAAGGATGCCCATCTATGAACCTCACAAAGGGAATGACAAGCAAGAAGTCAGAAAATGGAGCAAGTTTATACCAAGATCTTAAAACAAAGAAGCTATGAATGTCAACACATCACCTATGAAGTTTCACGACAAAGGTGAGCAAAAAGCATAGTATGAAATCCACTTCGTTTCAAGATAAGCCAAGTGGAAAGATAAATCTAAAGAAATGCAAGAGAAAGAGTACCCATTTCTGGATTCTGATGTACCAGCTATTTTTGAAGAACTCCTCGAGTTAAATCTCATTGAGCTTCTAGAGATGAAGCGAACAAATGAAGCTCGAAAAATTGATGACCCAAATTACTGCAAATATCATCGACTTGTGAGCCACCCTCTGGAGAAGTGCTTTGTCTTCAAGGACAAAGTTATGGACTTGGCTCGTGAAAATAAGATCGTGCTTGAAGATGAGAAAGCAAGCGCAAACCAAGTCTCTATCACATTTGGTTCATTCAGTCCAGATGAATTATGTAGTTTTAAAGAAAGTAAAGATGAATAATTACTGGACAAATACAAAGTTGAAGACGGTCAACCTGAGGACGATGAAGGTTGGACGTTGGTGACTCGACGTAGGCGCCACAAAAGGAGCCCACGAAAAGGATCAACGGAACAACCAACAAGGAAAATAATGGTGAAAAGTCCTAGGAGATGGAATCCAGCTAAGCATGAAAAGAAAGCGAAAATGAAAGTGCACCACCCTTAAAAGCCACGACATCCGGTGACCTTGGAGAAGTTTTTACCAAGTTGGTTTCGCACGAATATTTCCCAAGGGAGTATTAATGCCTCTTGTTTCCATACTGACGAGGGGAAAGAAAAGAGTGATGATCTACCATTGGCACCATCTTCGGAAAAGCTTATCGAGTTCACTCCTCAAGAAGTTAATTCTTGTGAGAAAAAAGTCACGTTCACAAATGACGATCTTCTTCTAAGTGACATTCATCAGAACCGCTCATTGTACCTGGTTGGCTATATGCGTGATGAAAGGGTCAATCGAATTTTCGTTGATGGAGGATCCTCAGTGAATATTTTTCCAATTCGCACTGTGAAAGAACTTGGTATTCCCATGAACGAACTCTCAGAAAGTCGTGTGATGATCCAAGGATTCAACCAAGGGGGCAAAGAGCCATAAGCACGATCAGGCTGGGAATCACTATTTAAGATATGCAATCAAGTGCATGGATGCATGTGATCGATGCGAAGACTTCATACAATGTTTTGCTTGGAAGGACTTGGATACATGAGAATAAAGTAGTTCCATCTATTTACCATCGATGTTTAAAATACTACGAGGGTGAAGTCGAGAAGAAGATAGTTGCTGATGATTAGACATTCAACGAGGCAGAGTCACACTTCGCCGATGCAAAGTTATAATTGAATAACATAGTGTGAATGAGCTAATATTTGATGATGGCATGAAAATCAAGAATGATCAGCCCATAACCAAAAGAGTTGAGGTGACTATTGGTAAACCCAAAGCCGTTACTGAGGAAGTACAACCCAACGTGAAGAAATCTCATAGAGGGGATAGTGCATCTTATTGCAATAAAGTAAGTCCTAAGCTCCAATATGTCCCTAAAAGGAAGAAAGACGAGGGAAAATCATCTAATCTCCAAACCAACACGCTAAAGGAGTCAACTCTTCCGGTAAAACGAATTGAGGCAATAAAGTCATCCTCGAAGTCGCTTGCAGGGTTTGTAGCCCAAAATCATTTGCATAATGTGGCACTCCCTACAAAGCGAATAGATGAATGTTTTGAACCTAACGCTTACAAGCTATTTGCGAAAGCTGGATACAATCCTGATGAGCCGTCAAAGTTAGGGAAGCTCCCATCAGAAGCTGCAACGAGGCAACCATATGAAGGTTTGGGATACAAGCAACGGTCACCAGTGCGCATCTCAATAAGGAGGGCGAGTAGCAATTATATCACTGTAGAAGACGAATATGTCGCTTCTAACAGGCCTTCCGTCTTTGACAGACTTGGAAAATCAACTGTGAGAACTTCCGTATTTGAGAGATTGTGTCCATTAAAAAGGGGGAATAAGTTCCAGAGAAATTATCGAAATACAATAACACTCGATTCGCCCAAAATTCAGAAGATCTCTAAAGATTTGCAAAGCTCGGTTCCTTCTAGAATGAGGCGACAAACAAAAGTCATGGTTTCTTGTGATGAAGTACTGAAAGTGAAGCCTTGCATTGTGGTCTACACTAAAGAATGTGATGACGATGAAGAAAGTGTGGGTTCTTCGTATCATGTAACTGTACAAGGTAAGAACGGTGTTCCATCTTCAATGGATTATAATGCAAAACTGGAGGATGTTTCACCATGTTATCATATATCCTTCAATGATGGGGACCCTTGAGAAGACGAAGATGCAAAAGATGCTCCGTCAAAACTTAAAGAAGGGGTGAAAGGAACGATTGACGCCTTAAAAGAAGTTAACCTTGGTACTGATGAAGAACCAAGACCCACCTACCTAAGTGCTTTATTAGAAGTTGATGCAGAAAGCACTTATATTGAGTTACTCGATGAGTACAGGGATGTCTTTGATTGGAGCTACAAATAGATGTCTGGATTGGACCCTAAAGTGGCAGTCCATCACCCTGCAGTCAAGAATGGCGCTCGTCATGTTAAGCAAGCTCAAAGGCGCTTTAGGCTGGACTTGGTTCCCCTGATTGAAACTGAAGTTAACAAACTCATTGAAGCTAAATTTATTCGGGAAGTTAAATACTCAACATGGGTTTCAAGTATTGTCCCTGTAAGGAAGAAGAATGTCAAGATTCGAGTATGTGTTGACTTCAGGGATCTTAACAATGCGTGTCCTAAAGATGACATATCGCTTCCTATTCTAGAGCTGATGATCGATGCTACTACTGGTTACGAGGCAATGTCTTTCATGGATGGTTCGTCGGGCTATAACCAAATTCGTATGGTACCAAAAGATTAAGAGCTTACTGCATTTCGTACACCAAAGGGTATTTATTGCTACAAGGTAATGCTTTTTGGCTTGAAGAACGCTGGTGCTACTTACCAAAGGGCTATGCAGAATATTTTCGACGATCTTCTCCACAAGAATGTCGAATGCTATGTTGACGACTTGGTGGTAAAATCAAGAGAGAAGAGCGACCACTTTAAAGACTTGAGAATGGTATTTCAATTGCTCCGGAGGTACCAACTTAGGATGAATCAATTGAAATGTGCCTTGAGTTACTTCTGGAAAGTTCCTTAGTTTCATTATCTGGCATCGAGGGATCGAAATTGATAAAGCCAAGGTAGATGCAATTTGAAAATGCCTGAGCATCGGGATATTCATGAATTAAAAAGTCTGCAAGGAAATCTAGCATACCTTAGGAGATTCATCTCAAACCTAGCTGGGAGGTGCCAACCATTCAGTCGCCTCATGAAGAAGGGTGTTCCTTTCAAGTGGGACCAAGCTTGTAGCAATGCCTTTGAAAGTATAAAACATACTTGATGAAGCCGCCAGTTTTGGAAGGCCCTATACTTGGAAAGATGCTGATACTATACATTTCAGCACAAGAAAGGTTTGTTGGAGTGTTGTTTGCCCAAGAAAATAGTGAGCGGAAAGAAAACTCTCTTTACTACTTGAGCAGGATGATGACACCAAACGAGCTGAATTATTCACCAATTGAAAAGTTGTGTTTGGCGCTAGTCTTCTCAATTCAAAAGTTGAAAAACTACTTTCAAACTCATGTCGTTCGATTGGTTTCTAGAGAAAATCCCGTCAAGTTCGTGATGTCAAAACATGTCCTTAGTGATCGACTAACAAGGTGGTACCTCCAGTTTCAACAATTTGAAATCGTGTACATCCCTCAAAAGTCTATAAAGGACAAGCGTTAGCGAACTTCTTGGCAGATCACCCTATACCTGATGATTGGGAGCTAACTGACGAATTATCTGATGAAGACGCAATGGTCATCAAAGTTCAGCCTCCATGGAAGATGTAACCCTATACCTGATGATTTGGAGCTAACTGACGAACTATCTGATGAAGACGCAATGGTCATCAAAGTTCAGCCTCCATGGAAGATGTACTTTGATGGTGTTGCGCAACGTGGGGGAGCTGGTGCTGGCATAGTATTTGTCACTCCCCAAGGTGAAGTCTTACCCTACTCCTTCACCTTGACACAACTTTGTTCCAACATTATTGCTAAGTATCAAGCATTAATAATTGGGCTTGAAATGGCCGTTGATATGAAGAAATTGCAACTGCAAGTCTTTGGTGACTCCCAGTTAGTGGTCAATTAGCTTCTGGGTAGTTACGAGGTTAGGAAGCCTGAACTACGCCCATATCATGATTACGCTAAAAAGTTAATGGGGTGTCTTGATGATGTGACTATTCAGCATGTGCCAAGGAAAGAAAATAAGAAGGCTGATGCTTTAGCTGCCCTAGCTTCATCATTTACCCTGCATGATCAAGCGCAAGTTACTATCTGCCAAAAACGGGTAGTACCGCTGCCAAATGAGGCTGAAGGTGAAGAAAATAAACTCAAGCATCTTGTCGATGTTTCTGAAGTTGAGAAAGAAGAATGGTGACAACCCATTATTGACTACTTATGTTATGGGATACTTCCAAAAAATTCGAGGAGAAGGACTGAAATCCGCCATCGTGCACCTTGCTTCCTTTACTACAAAGATACTCTATACAGAAGATCGTTCGAGGGAGTACTCTTGTGATGCTTAGGGGAAGAAGAAGCACTCCAATCTTTGCAAGAGGCACATTCTGGGGTATGTGGGTCACACCAGTCAGGACCAAAGCTCAACTTTAATATAAAAAGGATGGGATATTATTGGCTGACGATGGTAAAAGATTTCTTGGACTACGCTTGAAGATGCAAGGCTTGTCAATTCCATGCGAATTTTATTCACCAACCTACTGAAGAGTTGCACTCGACTGTAGAATCCTGGTCGTTTGACGTTTGGGGATTGGATGTCGTTGGACCACCGCAAAAGTCCTCCGGTGGGCACCTATACATCTTTGTTGCAACTCACTACTTCTCAAGTTGGGATGAATTTGTTGTGCTTAAGGAGGTAAAGAAGGAAAATGTTGCAAGTTTCATCCGAGTTAACATAATCTATCGCTTTGGTATTCCTCGTTACATAATAACGGATGACGGAAAGCCATTCGATAATAGGTTGATGAACAAGGTTTGTGATCTCTTTGGGTTCAAGCAACATAACTCTTCGATGTACAATGCTGCCGCTAATGGTCTAGCTGAAGCATTCAACAAAACTCTATGAAACTTGCTAAAGAAAGTTGTCTCCAAATCCAAACGAGATTGGAATGAACGTACAGAATAAGCTCTATGGGCATATAGGACGACTCACCGTATGCCAACACAAGTGACTCCTTATTCACTAGTTTATGGAGTCTAAGCCGTCTTGCCACTTGAGCGTCAAATACCTTCATTACGAATGGCTATTCAAGAAGGGATCACTGATGAAGAAAATGCTCGACTTTGATTAGCAGAAGTAGAGGCTCTTGATGAGAAGAGGTTGGAAGCTCAGCAGAGTCTTAAATGTTATCAAGCTCGATTGTCTCGCGTCTTCAATAAAAGAGTTCGGCAAATATCCTTTCAAGTAGGAGATCAAGTCCTTGCCATAAGAAGACCCATTATTACTTCCCATAAACCTATCAGGAAGTTCACTTCAAAATGGGATGGGCCATATGTCGTGCAATAAGCTTACTCAACTGGGGCTTACAAGTTGATTAATGTAGATGGCATGAGAATCGGCCCTATAAATGGCAAGGTTTTGAAGAAGTATTATCCTTGAAGTTCCTACGCTCCTTGACGCATGAGCCTAAACTCCATGTTCCTATACTCCTAGCCCGCAAGAGTCTAAACTATGTACGACCCATAAAAAAAAATAAAAAATAAAAGGTACGCTAGGTTGAAAACTTCTAAAGAGGCGGCCTAGGAAAAAGTTAGGACATAAAAAAAAAGGTCCGCTAGGTTGAAAACCTCGAAAGAGGCGGCCTAGGAAAAAGTTAGGACATACAAAAATTAAAAAAGAAAAAATAAAAAGAAAATCACCCATTCTGAACTACGGTATGACTTGATCCTCTTCATCGAGGTACGTAGGCAGCTTAGAATTTCATTCTGTGTTCAGTCGCATAAGTTCAAAAGATACATAATCCCCCAATTGTTGTCCGAATGAAGTACGATGAAATTTAATTCATTCAATCAGTATTTGAAAATCGAGCCGGGATACCATTCTTCTGCTAAACTTTGGATACTATTTGATTTAAAAGGGGAAAGCTGCTATGGTAAATTGATGTCTTCAATGAAATAATTAATATCTTTTAGGAGGTTTCCAAGCATTTTCATTGAAGTTCGGGGACCCGTTATGCCTTCACGTTCGCCAAACCTTCAAGTTATTATGGCCTGCCTTCATGACATTTCAAATTCAGAGAGACTTGGACCCAAGATATTTTGTGAGGCTCTTGAATTTCAATTTTTTACAATTGAAAACGTCTTACAATCTCAAGGCTCCCACACCAAGATAAAAATATTTTGGTGAAATCGCTCTAATTTGGAACTATCGGCATATCAGGAACCAAAGTTGACTTCAAAATATTATCTGAAACTATCCTTAAGGCATTAAGTTTTGCATTTGGATATGTTTTAAATTTGGAAGTTAAGTTTCCAACGGATCAAACGGTTCATAATTTCGACATTCCTACATCAAGATACAAATATTTTGGTGAAGTTGTGCAAATCTGAAATCATCAACGGATCAGAATTTAAAGTTAGCTTCAAAATAATATCTGGGACGATTCTCAAAGTGTTTTATTCCAAATTTTAGATATATCTTAGATCTAGAAATCTAGTTTCTACTAAATCAAACGGTTTATGATTTTGACATCTCTACACCAAGATATAATTGTTTTGGTACATCTGCACAAATCTGAAACTATTAACATGTCAGAATTTAAAGTTAGTTTCAAAATAATATCTGGGATGATTCTCAAAGTTTTTGACTTTAAATTTTTTATATGTCTTATATCTTGAAGCCTAGTTTTCATGAAATTAAACGGTTCATAATTTCGATATTTCTACACCAACATGTATGTTTTTTGGTACAACTGTGCAAATCTTAAACTATCAACGTGTCGGAATTTGAAGTTAGCTTCAAAATAGTATCTGGGAAGATTCTCAAAGTGTTTGATTCTAAATTTTTGATATATCTTAGATATTGAACTCTAGTTTCCATGAAATCAAACGATTCATAATTTTGATATTTCTACACCAAGATATAATATTTTTGGTGAAACTGCACAAATATGAAACTATCAACGCGTCGAAATTTAAAGTTAGCTTCAAAATAACATCTGGGATGATTCTCAAAGTGTTCGATTCTGAATTTTGGATCTAGATTTTGAAGTCTAATTTTCATGAAATTAAATGGATCTTAATTTGATTTTTCTATACCAAGATATGATTTTTTTGGTGAGACTGCGCAGATCTAATATTTTCTACGAGGTGGAATCTAAAGTTGGTTTCAAAATATTATCTGGGTTGACTCTGAAGGTGTTTGATTCTAAGTTTTGGATATGTTTTATATATTAAAGTCTAATTTTTTAGAAATCAAATGTTTCATTATTTGGAATCTCCCACGACAAGATATGAATCTTTCGTTACAAGCACGTAAAGCTGAAAATTGTGCGACTCAGATAAAAGTTGGACAATGTAAAGCAAAAGAGAAGCTGAAATATTTAAGCCCTCCAAGTCTTCAAGTCCGCCAGTCATCAATTTTCAGTCTTCAATTTCGTCGGTCTTAAAGTTGAAATATTTAAGCCCTCCAAGTCTTCAAGTTGAAGTCTACAAGTCCGTCGGTCTTTAAGTTTCAGTCTTCAAATTCGCCGATCTTAAAGTTGAATTGTTAAAGCTCTCCAAATCTTCGAGTTGAAGTTCGCAAAGTCTGCCAAATCTTCAAAGTTTTCCAAGTGTTCAAGTAGATGTCGTCTTCGAGTTGAAGCTTTATAATTTTCCAATCTTAAGGTGGACATATGAGTCCATTTGCACCTTAAGTTGGCCTCTTCGTGGGTTTGTCCTTAAAAGGAAACTATAACTTTCTGATCTTAAGGTGGACATATAAGTCCCTTTGCACCTTAAGTTGGCCTCTTCATGGGTTTGTCCTTAAAAGAAACTATAACTTTCCAATATTAAGGTGGAAATATGAGTCCCTTTGCACCTTAAGTTGGACTCTCTGATAGTTGGCTCATTTTGAGAGTAATCTCTCCGCTAGTCGGGGCACATTGAGAGTAATCTCTCTGGTAGTCGGGGCACATTGAGAATAATCTCTACGATAGTCGCATCATTTTGAGAGTAATCTCTCCAGTAGTCGGGCCACATTGAGAATAATCTCTCCGATATTCGAGACACATGAGACTATCTCTCCGGTAGTCGGGTCATTTTAAGAGTAATCTCTCCGGTAGTCAATCCACGTTGAGAGTAATCTCTCTGATATTCGGGCAAGAATGAGTACTCATCCCTCACACTCAAAGGTTATCTTCTTCATGCATGGATCATCTCGTTAAACAAGAAAACATCCTCCTTATTTGACCTACAAAAAAAATGACAAAAGAAGAAAAGCACAAGAAAAGAAGAAGAAATTACCTTCACGTCAATGCTTCCAAGTCGTCAAAAGTAGACTCAAAGTGGTTTGCAAACACTAAAAGTAATGCCAATAGAATGAAGAGTATACCGTATTTATAGATGTCAAAAGGCGATAGTTGAAATAAAAGTGTCGGTGTGGGACACAATTATTTCTCCTAATTGGAAGTGGTTATGATGTAAGGTGGGGAAAGGTTTTCTAAACCTATTTGGAGATGTACAATTTGCGGCAAAAAGGATACTAGAATGGTAAAGGGGATGTGATTGATTCTAAATCTTCTAAGCCTACTGGAATTAGAAAGCAAAATAATGAGTTCCACTAGTACTTGATTTCCAACGGAAGTATCACTAGTTCCACGCGTGTGTGAAAATTCTGCTTATACTCTTGCAGTATCTACAATCAAGCATGATCTTTCATTACTAGTAGTATAATTACTAGTCATGCAAGTTTTTCTTTTAGATTTTGAAGCATAAAGGACGAAACCAAATAAATGGTAAATAATATATTTTGACCAAGAAATGCATGGGAGTATTACGTGTTATCTTCAAAGGGATACTTGGTATTACACTTGCCAATTTCTAAGATTTTGCTGCATCATAATGGATTAAATAAAGCTTTGCACCAATTGAAAGATGTATTATATTAGATGATTATGGTAACCAACCAAATAATTGAAGGAATCTGCAAATCCACAAGTATTTGGTGTTACATTACAGTAGAAAGGAAAATAAAGGATGTCATACCAATACTTCAACCCTTGCCTAAGTTTCTGTACAGTTAGTCCGACAAGTATTGAAGTAGGGGGCATTTGTAGGCATATAAATTTTATTGGAATTAAATCCGTAAAATAATTGGGACTATATTTTAAATTCAAGATATATTAGTTCAAATAAATTTATTGGACTAATATAATTGAATTAATTATAAGCACAATATATATAGATTAATTAAATAAGCCTTAATCCATTGGGCTAGTTCATTTAGTTGGGCTAAAGTGATGAGCCCGATTCATTAGGCCCAGATTTCATCTTCCTAGAGGCCCAATTGGATGCCCACGTGTCAAATGACGTGGCACGCCAAGTCAAGCGAAAGATCCAATAGGACCATGACACATGTCAAAATGACAAGACATGGCAAGTTAAATTACAGGGCCAATGAAACTACGCCACGTGTACAAGTGACATTTTCTGGCCAATCAAATGTGGCCATGTCACACTTCAATTTGATTAGTCGGAAAAAGTTTGTTCTTATCACAACTCCTCCCTTCCACAACTATAAATAGGGGTCTTCATAATTCAGAAAAGGCACAAGAAGTGATAACAACAAGCAAGAGAGAGCTCATGGATCAAACGCCGCAAATTTCTCTAAAAGTTTCAAGCTTCAAGCAATCAAGTTCAAGATCAAGAACGAAGAAGAAGTCAAGATTCAAGGAGTACGAATTCAAATCAAAGTTCGTGCCAGTTGAATTCAAGATCATCGTTCGTGACAACAAATTTAGATACAAGATCAAGCTCAAGGGCCTTTGAATTTATTTAGCATTGAAAATAAAATCAGAGGATTCTAGAGATTGTACACTCATATTATTTAATTTTTCGCAATATTTTTCTGTCTTGATTTTATTTTCTCGATGCAATTTATTGCCTACAAATTCTTTTGACATGGTGAAATCTAAATTTAGTTTCAAAATATTATCTGGGTCGATTCTAAAGGTGTTTGATTCTAAGTTTTGGATATATTTTAGATATTGAAGTCTAATTTTTGAGAAATCAAACGGTTCGTTATTTGGACTCTCCTACGACAAGATATGAATCTTCTGTTACGAGTGCGTAAAGCTGAAAATTATGCAACCAAGATAAATGTCGGGCAATGTAAAGAAAAAGAGAAGTAATCTTATTTAAGATGAAATAAATATCCATTAGGTCAATCTAACATAAAGATAAAAGGGGAGATAATGCTAATAGCCTAATCTAAACAAAACTTGTAGTTGATCAATTCTTGACAGCTAGTCTCTAGGTTCTTCTTCTTCTCCTCCAAATTGGGCGAATCTTCATCAGTCAAAAAGTTTTCGTTGTCATATGAAGAGACCTCAGTCTCGGAAGCTAAAACTCTTTACTGAATCTCTCCAACCTCCTTTTTAGTCGCCTCTATAACACCTTCAAGGTTCTCCCTCTCTTGTTGTAATGTCTGCAACTTCTTCACAACTCTCTTCAGTTTCTTTTCACTAGAGGAAACTTTGTTGACTTTCTCACTTGCTTCAAGTTTGAACGACTCGAGAAGCTCTTTAGCTTTAGAAATCAGCTCTAGCTTCTCATCTTTACTCATCTTATCATCATATTGGATCTCTCTTGGTCATATGACGCGGCAAGCTCAAAAAGAGAATCTAGTAAACTCTCTAATGGAGAAAGATCCAAAATATTTGTCTTCTTCATATCCTGGAAAATCTCAATAATTTGCTCCCAATAACATGAAAGCAATTCTGCACGAGTTTTGGAGAGTCTATTACAAATTTCCTCCCAAAGTCCCAAGATGAGTTCCTTTTTGTAATTAAAGACAATGCTCTTTCCTTCAAAAATAGATACCGATGTATTTGTCATTGGTGCAACGCGAGTTATCTCATTGGATTTTGTCTTTTTAGGACTTCGTCATGAGGAAGAGATGATTCCTTTGAAGAAGACTTCACTTTAGATGTAGGCCCTCTAATAGATTCATTACTCACTTGCGGCTTATCATGTGGGGATACCACCAGATGCCCAATGGCATTTAACTGCATAAGGAAAATGCAAAGAGAGTGAATATTTTCTATTTGGTCAATTAAAAAAATAAAAAGAAAGGGAAAGGTGATTGTATTTTTACCTCCTTGTTACAAGTTGTATGCGTTCTTGAAGGACTATCAACACTTGGAACCTCTATGATCTCTCCTGGTTTAGGTCGTTTCCTTTTTCAATTTTGATCTTCATTAGTACTCTGGCTTGTATCTTGAGGAACTTGCGTGCTAAATGGAAGAACTGGAGGGTGCTTCTCTATATCCGTTGAAGTACACACCGCCTCTTTCAAAGCTGCCTTTGAGAATTTAAGCTTTCTTTTCTTATGTTGTGCAACTACTTTTGGGATTGGAGTGGGTGGCTCTTTAACTTTTGGGAGCAATTTTCCAATAACTTGATCTTCACCTCCCAAAGGAGTAGTATACTTTAGCCCAACATTGTCTACCAAAGCTTGTAAATAATTCTCGAGAAACTTCCCATGCGTTTCTCCCACCAAGACATATAATTGGTGGAGAAAGGTTTCTCCACAGGATCCCCTGTTAGGGGAAAACTGCGTGTGACATAAACCGATACAGTGTGCAAATCCTCCAAAATCTGAGTACTTCATCTAGAGAGGCGTTACGGATATCATTCTCCAAAAAACCGGGAATGTTCTGGTAAAACTCAAATTGACGACCAAACTGATGCGGGCTATATGGCTCGATGATGAATGAGTTACCACACCTCAAAGGGAGGTAATTAAAACGTAAGCTCATGAAGTAATTTGACTCCAACTCTTGAGGGGCATCGTTATCCACATAATAATAAGGACGAGAATTGGTTAACATTGTTGGTGTCCAAACTATATCCTCCCCAGTGTGGATGTGTTTTCTTGCATCCTTCTCGTCAAAGTACCTCGCAGCTCCCTCTCCTGAGTATGGTACCGTCAAAAGGACAGACGGACCCTTAGCAAGTGGATAATGGGTTTTGAAGTAATGTGCAAGCCAGTTGTAAACATAATGAATGGGAAAACAAACTTTGACCTGATCAAGTTGGGAAGAACACGAAATCTTATTCAAACCATGATAAATACTCGCCAAAACTGGGACCGCAAGGCTAATCTTTTGCCCGCCTTCCATCGTGCTTGCCATCTTAAAAGTCTCGGGAAAAATGAAGTTTTCCGCCTTGGGAAACACAAAGGCACATAGCCAAATTGATAATAATGTTGCTACATAAGTTTCATCTTTCTTGTCAGCCCTCACCCTAAGCTTGGAGAATATAACTTCTTGATCACTCAACCACCTCGTTGTCTCGGGAATAACTCCGTTAGGACTATGTGTCGACTTTAGGTGCGCAGATTTATTTTCCTTTCACAATGGGGCAGGTTTATGTATTAAAGTTTTGTTATACCAAATATTTTTCCACTTACTGAAGGAGACCTCTTGGTTAGCACCCGTACCTTCCTGAAGATGATGAAAGGCAGCAAATAAATACTCGCAAGATCGAGGGATAAATCTTATCTGTTTTTTGTCCAAACCAATAAGTTCTCTTGTCTCAAGTACCACTTCTTCATACGGAGAACCCACAATGGGTAGACCTACAAGGATATGTAAGTCACAAATAGAGATAGATAGTTCTCCAGCTGATGTAAGAAGAGTGTTCGCCTTGGGGCACCAAGACTCACAAAATGCTTGTAAAATGTTCGAGTTTCGATCATAAGTGAAAAGCGAGGAATAGACAACATTAAAATATTTGTTGTACTCAGGGTTTGTTGCCTTCCACCAAGTACGTCTTCAGCCCATTCCCAATATCCTGGAATATGATGATACTCGCCCTCGATTGTTGTTGTGTTTCCCCAACGTACTTTGCCTTGAATTATGCGACGTCCTAAGTTCGGAAAGGTGCTAACAATGTTCACGTGGCGATGGATTGGCGCTTGGAGAGACCACATCTTGGACAATCGATTAGAAGTTGACTTGTGCTCCAAGGTCCAGTTTTCTACATATAGGGAGTTCCTCAAAGAAGGCCATAAGGCTGCATACCGACCAGCTTGTGGCGTGTGAACCAAAAGCTTAGTTTGTTCTATGCCATCTTCGGTCTCAATTATGAGATATCTAATTTTGGAGGGAGGTGAGGTATAGTCTCTGAAATTTTTCATCTCTTCGGGCTTCAGAAAAAAAAGAGAAAAAAATGTCATCAAAATCCAAATCAAGAATATTATAATGGGCACAAAGGTCTGAATGGATGAAATGGCCTCCGATAGTCGGCCTCATCGCGAGTAATATCTATGTTAGTTGGGCCACATTGAGAATAATCTCTCTGGTAATCGGGCCACCTTGAGAGTAATTTCTCTGGTAGTCGGGCCGCATTGAGAGTAATCTCTCTGATAGTCGGGCCAAATTGAGAGTAATCTCTCCGGTAGTCATGCCACATTGAGAGTAATCTCTCCCGTATTCGTGCCACATTAAGAGTAATCTCTACGGTAGTCAGGATACATTGAGAGTAATCTCTCCGGTAGTCGGGCCACATTGAGAATAATCTCTCCGGTAGTCGGTCCATGAGAGTAATCTCTCCGATATTCAGGCAAGGATGAGTACCCATCCCCTCACACCCTAAGATTGTCTTCTTCATGCATGGATCATCTCGTTAAACAAGACACACCCTTCTTGTTTCACCTACAAAAAATGGACAATAGAATAAAGAAAGTACAAGAAAAGAAGAAGAAATTACCTTCGCGTTAATGCTTCCGAGTCCACAAAAATAGACTCACGTGGCTTGCAAAAACTGCGAATTGATGCTCAACAAATACGAGCACATGAGTTTATATAGATCTTTGGAAGATGATGTTAAAATAATGCTGGCGATGTGGGACTGCACATTATTAGATTTCAAGAGGAACTAAGTATCCTAATTCGAATTGAGAAAGAATTGTTATTTGAAGCCGACATTAGTAGGAGTTCTAGCAGTCAAATCCAATGTTTGTTTGGTTTAGTAATATGCGGTGATTTGCTTGGTGACTTATTTCCAAATTATGTCAGTTGCATAACACATGGAGAACAAGCTAAGTTCTTATTTGAATTAGAGTTATTAAATAAAAATGGCCATGGGCTCAAGAACAGGAAAAAGCATTTATTGGGAAAGGAAAAGAAAACTCCACTTAATCTTATGTGGACAAAGATTGTGATCTTGAAGTTGCAGCCTTCATGGGTACTGTATGGGTTGAGAATTAACGTACTTTACTGTCACAATCCGAATTTTCCACCGTCGGGACAGTGATAGCGTCTAACATTGAACCCACTAGGCAAGCCAATGTTAATATTTATTTACCTTATTCATTTATTTTTAACAGACAACAGGTGATGTACAAATCAGCGGAAATAAAAGTGTGAAATAAAACAAAGTCTAACAACTTGATCAAATGTCATTACGAAATTCATAATACTAAACCCAGAATTTGGTGTCACAACTTCACGGACTGTCTATGAATACTATATATAAGGGTCTGAACGAAATAAATACATTTTTCTCAGAATAAAGAAGAACAGAATGGAAAATAAAGTAGGAGGGGACGCCAAGGCCTGCGGACGCCTGCAAGACTACCTCGGAATCTCCAATGGACTAAAGGCAACCTCCTCACTCTAAGGTCCGTAGAGTCCTGTACCGGGATCTGCACAAAAGTACAGATCGTAGCATCAGTACAACCGACCCCTTGTACGGAGTAAGTGTCGAGCCTAACTTCAGCGAAGTAGTGACGAGGCTAGGACACGAAAACCAACCAAACCTGTGCAGTTTAATCATATACGGAGAAAATAATAACAACATGAATTAAGCAGTTAAATACAAGAAAGGAGGAACATGCTGAGGGGAGGAAATATCAAACAATGAAAGTAACGAAGTAAAGCAACAAATTTAACATCAATTTAAACAACAAGAATAACAGCACAAAAATAAGTGCACGGCATCACCGTTCGTGCTTTTACTCACTTCCTCACAATAAATCAATAGAAATGGCACGGCATCACCCTTCGTGCTTTTAATATCATAATACGGCACGCCATCACCCTTCGTGCTTTTAATATAATAATGCTGGCACGACATCACCCTTCCTGCTTTCACTCTCATCCTCACAATAAATCAATAGAAAATGGCACGGCATCACCCTTCGTCCTTTACAATCTTCCTCACCAAAACAAATCAATAACAACAATCCGGCAAGGAAATCAACAATACAAACAACAATAATAAATCCATAACGTCCCGGCTAGGGAGTCAACAGTAGAATCAATATCATCCCGGCAATGGAAACAACTATAAACAACCTCACTTAGTTACTTAACTTCATGTAATAATTATTTACTTGAACCAATACTCAACAACGATTAATACCAAGGAAATATCACCAACATGGATAATTATCAAGTTGAACTCAAATAATGCTGAATGAAAAATCACATAAAGCACGATATTTGACTCACGGGCATAGTTGACACCAACGTGTAGATACTCGTCACCACACCTATACGTTAAACACAACACTAACACGTAGCACATAAGGCACAATACCTATTCCCTCAAGCTAAGGATAATCCAAACACTTACCTCGGATTCCACGGCCAACTCAAGCCTCAATTACCGCTTTCCCTTTAGAATTCGCCTCCAATTCACTTGTATCTAGACATATTTAGCTTAACACCATCAAAAAGTGCTAAATAATTCAACCCCAATGCTTAATTATATGTTTTCTATCATTCTTCCCAAAAAGTCAAAAATCGACCCCGGGCCCGCTTGGTCAAAACACGAAGCTCGGACCAAAACCTGATTACCTATACACCACGAGTCCGAATGTGTAATTTATTTCGGAATCCGACCCCAAAATAAGGTCTAAATTCTAATTATACAAAAATTCCTAACTCTACCCAAATCCCTTATTTCCTACCATTAAAACCCTAGAATTTTTTATAAAAATTGATGAAAAACATTGGAGGTTTGAAAGAAAATAGTTAATGGGCACTAACTTATGATTTTGGGGAGAAAAGCTCTTGAGAAAATCGCCCTAAGCATTCTATTTTTGTGAAAATTTGAAAAGAAAACGGCTAGAGTTCTATTTTTAAAACTTCACTGCCGACCCTCGCACCTGCGGTGCTTGGGTCGCACCTGCGGAAATGGGCAAGATGGGCTGGACCGCACCTGCGGCTGAAGGTCCGCACCTGCGAGCTCGCACTTGTGGCCCTAGGCTCGCAGGTGCGGGCACACCAGAACTGGTGCACCAGCAGTGATTTCCTAAGACTCAACACCCTGAAACCAATCCAAAACTTATCCGATCCCTCGGGGCTCCAAACCAAACATGCACACAACCTTAAAAATATCCTACGGACTAACTTGTGCGGTCAAATCGCCAATATAACATTTTAGACAATGAATTTAGCATAAAAATCAAAGAAAAATCTCAAGAACTTTCAAAGTTTCAAATTTCACAACTACGGGTCCGAATCACGTCAAATGACCTTCGTTTCTTACCAAATTTTACAGGCATCACTCAAGTATCATATAAATCTGTATCGGGCTCCAGAACCAAAAAACGGGCTCGATACCATCAATTTAAAATATAATCAAATTTCCAAAAACTCTTATAATTTCAGTAAAACGTTTTATTTCAAAAATTCATTTATCGGGCTTGGGACCTCGAAATTCAATTTCGGGCATACGCCCAAGTCCCATATTTTTCTACGGACAGTCAAATTATGGGTCCGGGTCCGTTTACCCAAAATATTGACCGAAGTCAACTTAAATTCGATTTTAAAGGCAAAAATTAGCATTTTTCTCAGTTTTTCATATAAAAGCTTTCCAGATACACGCCCGAACTGCGCACGCAATATGGGTGAGATGAAAGGAGGTTTTCAAGGCCTCAGAACACAATTTGACTTTTAAAACAAGAAATGACATTTTGGGCCATCACATTTACAAATGCACAAACTCTCCATGAAGAAATGTTGGAAAGTGTAAAGTTTGGTAGCTTTCTTCATCTGGTGAACAGATTGCAATTGTAACGTTTGATATCATGACTATAAATACTCCAAGCCTTGCCTTTCAAATTCAATGAATGTAAACCCGATAAGTCTGGAAGTAGGAGTATTTGTAGGTATATAAATTTTATTAGAATTAAATTTATTAAATAATTTGGACTACATTTTAAATGTACTAGTCCAAATAAATAATATGGGCTAATATAATTGAATTAATTATATAAGTCCAATATAAATAGATTAAATAAATAAGTCTTAATCCATTTGGCTAACCCATAATTGGGCTAAAGTGATGAGCCCACTTCATTAGGCCCAAAATGCCATCCTCCTAGAGGCCCAGTTTGGTGGCACGTGTCAAATGACGTGGCGCGCCAAATCAAACGGGAAAACCAATAGGATCATGCCACGTGTCAAAATGACAAGGCATGCCAAATCACATTAAATGGCCAATGAAACCACGCCACGTGTACAAGTGACATGTTCTGGCCAATCATATACGGCCTTGTCACAGTTCAATTTGATTGGTCGAAAAGAGTTTGTTCTTATCATAACTCTTCCCTTCCACAACTATAAATAGGGTTTTCATAACTCAGAAAAGACACTAGAAGTTATAACAAGAAGCAAGATAGAGCTCGTGGATCAAACGCCGCAAATTTCTCTACAAGTTTCAAGCTTCAAGAAATAAAGTTCAAGCTCAAGAACGAAGAACAAGTCAAGATTCAAGGTGTACGAGTTCAAATAAAAGTTCGTGCTAGTTGAATCAAGATCATCGTTCGTGACAACAAATACAGATTCAAGATCAAGCTCAAAGGCCCTTGAATTTATTTAATATTAGAAAGAAGAATCAGAGGATTCATAGAGATTGTAACACTCAAATATTCGAAATTAACTATGATTATTGCGATATTTTTCGGTCTTGATTTTATTTTCTCGACGTAATTTATTGTTTACGGTCAGTAAATTCTTTTGCTAAAAGATGTATGAAAGATTTAATAGTATGACCAAATGGAAGTCTTTGGTGGAACTTTTAAATAATAAAGATAAATAATAATGCCTAAATACTAATTGTTTACGAAGTTAAAAATTTAAGATAATTATTTAAAAAAATGGACTTCCACCCATAAGTGAGGAACTCTAATTCTCCATATGAAGAAAATTATTTTTTTATGAAAAATAACCTCCCGTTATAAAAAATATTAAAAAATAAACTTCCTAGGGAAAAACAAAATTCTAGAAAATGACTTATGTCATATAAAATTTTCAGACTACTGCCTGTCTCAAAAACAATAACAAAGGTTCTAGCACCAGTACATCTAATATATATTTGAATTCAGATATTGATAATTCTCTTTGAGAAAAGAATAATAAAAGAGAATTAAAAAAGCTATCTTAATTTGTAATTATATAACGTAATTATCGCAACCTCTCGCTCATCCCTTAAAAATTGAAGCGTGTAATTATATCCTGTCATCAATTATATTACACTTAATTTTATATTGGCCAAATAATTATTTGACCACACAATTCAGATGTTGACCAAATAATTATGCGCACACAAATTCAATTCCTAGTAGACTTTTCAAACATGCTCGAAACAAAATGTCTGTCTGGTCTTCTAAAGCATAATACTGACGGTCATGTATAAATGTTTTTAATGATAGAACAGAAAAATGCTTCTAAAACCTTATTCTTATATGCGGATATATAAATATGTACATGAGTTTCTGGGAGAATAAGACTCCAAAGTAGTTACTACTTAGGACTCCTAATGAGATAACAATTGCGCCAACTCTATATAAAATAGACTTCAACAATTCCTACGCGACATTTCCCTACACGCACCCTCAAATTGAGCAGGGTATGGAACAATTGTCAACTTACACTTCAAGTCCAGGAATCATCAATATCACCTCCCCAATCCGAATCATTATAACCATGAAGCAAGGTAGATGAAATAAACCATGGGAGGCAGTAGCCTTGACATAACGGAGATAACGTTTGGAGGCAGTAGCGTTGGATAATGAATCTGGTGTGTATTGATAAAAAGAGTTTCACATGTAAGTCAGCTTTTGACAACTCAGTCAGTCACGTGGACACAGGAAAACGCGACAGCTGGATGTAATTCTTTGAAAAGGTACGGCACAAAGAGGCATGGTTCAATAAACCCTCGAGCTTATCAGCCACGGGAAACTCAACTTGATCAAAACAGGAGAGAGGCACGGTCAGAATGAATCTAGACAAAGCTACGAGCAGATTCAAAGATCCACAATTGATTACTCGAACGTTATGTAATCGTACCCCAATTACCGTTATACTTTGTAACGCGTCATTAATGTCATAATTAGTCATTAATGAGCAACCATAGCAAGAGTCCTACGTTATAAGAATCTCTTATATAAGGGAGGAGAATACAGCTTGTAAAAGCATCTGGTTCTCGAATATAATTGACTTCTATTTTTTATATTTCTGCAATATTGTCTATTATCCATTTTTCTCCATTTCTTTGATTATCGGTAACTCGTATTTATCTTAAAAATAAGCTTTAGTCAAAGGGTCTAATTCTTTGGTTAAACAAAAATTAGTTCCGTTACCGGGAATCTGATAATCTTTGTTTACTTTTCAAGTGATATCCTCTGAACTATGTCAAACTCCAACGATAACAACCAGCAAAGGAGTGGAACCCAGTTCCATCGTCTTCGGAACCCACGTGGTTCGAGGAAACAATCCCTAGAAAGATCCAATAACAACAATGGTGATAATGATCAAACTGTGGAACAAGATCGTGTAAAGCAAATGATTGCATAGTATGTGAGCCAAGCTTTGCAAGAATTTGCGAGGGGATTACCGGCAGCGTTACCTACACCGCCTACACCACCCCCCAATAACATCATCACCATGGAAAATCCTCAATCTGGGTTGACAAACTCAGGAAGGGGAGATACTCCTAATAAATCTCTCGAAACGAGACCAGGTATATCTAATAACTCAGAATTACAAAATTTACTGCTAACCATGCAGAAACAGATGAAGGAGCAGAACGATCGCTTCGAACAAATTCCTGGAGTACCACCTATTATCAAAGGCATTGATATTGATAGATATTCTCAACAACCTTGGAAGCCAAGTGCGACACCCTTGCCTATACCCAAGAAGTTTAAAATGCTTGACGTTCCCAAATATGATGGAACAACTGACCCACGCGACCATGTGACTTCTTTCACTACTGGGGTAAAAGGCAACGACTTAACGAAACAAGAGATTGAATCAGTCCTTGTCAAAAAATTTGGGGAAACACTTACCAAAGGGGCCCTAACCTGGTATTCTCTTCTCCCTGAAAATTCTATTGACTCTTTTGCTGAGCTTGCAGATTCGTTTATAAAAGCACACTCTGGTGCACAAAAAGTTGAGAAGAGAATGGAAGACATATTCAAAATAAAAAAAGGAGACACGAAACTACTCTGTGAGTTTGTAGACAGATTTCAACGAGAAAGAATGCAGTTACCCAGGGTGTTTGACAATTGGGCATCCATGGCATTTGCAAGCAACCTAAACGATAAAAGCTCAGAAGCCATGAGACGACTTAAGGAAAGTCTAAGAGAATTTTCCGCTACAACATGGAACGATATATATAATAGGTACAGTACTAAACTCAGAATAGAAGAAGATATCATTGCTCGTTCGAGAGATGAAGATCATTCCAGATCCAGACGTCCTGAATCATATAGAAGATCAGGTAAAAACAAGTACGATCCTTACTTAGGACCCTCGGGACGCGATATCCGCCGCAGGTTCGAAACACTAGGTCGGACTATAGACCAGAAGGAAGAGATGTAGTCTCATCCTCGTCTAGATCCAGAAAAGATCGAGATGAACGACCTAGAGGTAGTACTCAAATTGGGGATCATACCTTTAATGTAAGTACTACTGAACTTGTCTCAATATTGAGGAACATGGGAGACAAGGTTAAGTGGCCCAAAGAGATGCGGTCAAATCCAAGTAGAAGAAACCCAGATCACTGGTGTGAATTTCACAATGATCATGGGCACAAAACTACGGATTGCATATTTTTACAAGGTGAAGTAGAAAATTTATTAAAACAGCGCTATTTAACAGAATTGTATAGTGATAAAGGTAAACAGGCATATATGAGGAACAGGCAGGAGCCCCCAAAGCCTCCTTCTCGAAAAAGAACCGTCAACGTGATACACGGGGGTGAAGAAGTAAACAGAGTGATTTGCAAAACAACCACAAAATTCACAATTACACATGGGANTTGATCCAGGCAGTTCAGTCAATATCATTTTTCTAAGAGTCGTGGAAAAAATGCTACTGAGGAATCAAGTAATCCCAAAAGCACGAGCCATATCAGGGTTTGATAACTCTACGGTTATAACAAAAGGAGAAATTGAGCTTAGCACTTATGCTGAGGGGGTGATCAAAAGTTCCAGGTTCCAAGTCATCGATACTGATATGGCTTATAACGTGATCATTGGAAGTCCATTGATCCATGACATAAAAGCGATACCCTCCACGTTGCATCAGGTAATTAAATTTCCCTCTGAATGGGGGATT
>ML354820.1:0-62470 GCA_005239505.1 Nicotiana paniculata | reverse complement strand
AAAGCATGGTATATGTGAGTCGACTATTGAGGCGAGGATGTCACACCTTTGTGCGTGAACTGTATTAAAAATTCTTGGTATAATGTTTTAAGGGATTTGCTTAATAAGTTGTGTACATGAGTGTAGTTTGATTACTCGAGGACGAGCAAAGGTTTAAGTGTGGGGTGTTGATGTGTGGCTAGAATTCATGGTTTAACACGTTATATGACTTACATTTTATGTGCGTTAATGATAAAAATACACTTCGTATGTGCATAATGGAGTCTATTTCATGTGTATGTGTATTGGAGATGGAAGCCGAGCTAATGGATGCAAAAAACGTTGAAAATACGCTCAAGAGGCTAAGAGGAGTGCACCGGGCTATAGCCGGGCGTTTGAGCCTTAAGGCCAGGCCTGGCCTGGTTTTATCCAGGCGTTTGAGCCTTAAGGCCAGGCCTAGCCTGGCTTTATCCAGGCGTTAGAGCCATAACGCCAGGTCTGACCTGACTTTATCCAGGCATTTGGGCCATAAAGCCAGGTCCCTGGTCTGGTCTAATCCGAGTTTTTGAAGATTTTAAGTGTTTCCCGGTTTAAATAGAAGTCTCTTACACGTTTAGGGTTTGTCCCAAACATATAAATAGACCCAAAAACACAACTTGAAGAGGAGATGCCATTAGAGACAAGAGATGCCTGAGGAATACTACTCAGAGAAGCAAAACATTGATTTTTACAGCTTTTATTCATTATTTTGTAGTTTAATCATGCAAGTTATTTTATAGTTGATTATTATGAGCATGAGTAGCTAANTAACCGAGGGTTTAGAGGTTGGATTACAGATAACGATACCTCGGGTGCAATCTAAAGTGAATTGTAATTCAATCTAGCTAGCGTAACTTGAGAGAGTGCGTCTAGTAAATTATCATAATTACTTGAGAGATATTTATGGTAGATAGAGTGTTCATAATTGATAGAGACAACTAATCAAGCTATATTAAGTACCCGAGAAGTAAGTTCATCGACGGAGGAAACCATAACCTTAGACCTTTATTACAATTGTTTACACCTTATTGTAGTTAATCTTTAGTTTTAATATTTTCATTTAGTTGTAGTAGTTTAAACAACACCAAGTGAAAGTTTAGTATTCTGACAGTTTGCTTGATACGTTAACTCCCTGTGGGATCGACTCTGGGCATAATACCCCGGATTATATTTGCAACGCCCGCTTAGTCTTTTATTAGACATAGTTGAGCGTGATCAGGCACATCTGTATAATGGCTCAGTACGGACTTGTACTATTTTTGCAGACATGATCAACTCTAGCCACGCGCCCTTGAAAATTTCCCGCCTTTCCATAACGATCATCGATTTGTACTGCTCCGAGGTTGACCACAATGAACCCTCGATATGCTCCCTCGAGGGATACACCTCGGGGTCAAACTTCAAATTTTGCTCCAAGCTTATCGAGGCCGGGCATGTAGTGTCATAACTTCCTAAAAATCGGACTCCCCGATTTTGGCCGTAAACAGTATGTTAGGATTAGCATCAAAGTTTCTCAAGCTCCTCCGAATGAAAATAGGAAAAAAGAAAGAAGCAGTTCAACTTTTTGCAAGAACATAAGTCAATAGAAGAATCTAAAGAATATAAAAAGAAAATATTGGGAAAAACGACCAACTATAGAATCAAAAGTTATTGAGAAAAGCAATAACTTCAAGAAAAACAAGTTGGAACTGAAATAGAAACTAAAAATCACAATATGTACCAAACTAAGTTCGTATTTGAAGTTGACCATAGTTGATTGATTGATATATAAAAACGATTTAGTAATAAATTTTTCCATCTCATAGAATTGAAAAGAATTGGGTCTCATGAAAAATGGTGGCTACAAAATAGGAAGAAGTTATATTTATATTAAACTCTGAATGTTTCTTAAAAGTAAGTTGAAGAACCAATGGTATCGATGTATTTAATTGCCTATAGAATTTTAAGCATCACAAAACTTTGATTTGGTCCTAATACACTGTATTTACTTTCTTCTATTCAAAAGGTATTTAAAAGGAAAATCAATAGTAAAGATTCAGTCTTTAATTAAACTTTTCATTTACCAAACGTTTTCATTTACATATACATTGTACATTAAGAGAAACATTTTCAACTCTCAAGTAAATGTAAGATTACTTATTTGGTATCAAAATATAATAATAGTAGTACTTAGTGAAGGGTAAAATCGTCATTCAATTTTGGATGGACATTTTGGTAATTTAATTTTAACTTTGAAGCTTCACACTTATATATAACTTTATTATTTATTATTATTATTTAGTTTGATGATTTGATTTGAAGCTTCACACACACACACACACACACACACATATATATATATATATATATGATGGTTAATACCAAAAAGGACTTCTAGTCACAAGATACAACTGTGATCCACTATATTTCATATATTGAAAACGATAAATAATAGCATCATTGTTTACAGTTGAGATTTCTTACGCTCTACATGGCAAACTAAACAACTATGTTAAAATTCATCACCGATGCTATTACGAAGCTCATGTTTTATGTAGGTCATGAATGAGAAAGCGTGTGTTCTGCACAAGCAGTAGCAACAGGAAGAATGAGAGTCAACTTGATAAGTAAATACACAAGTGGACAAGTTTGACGCAAATCTGACTTAACCAACACTTGGAAAGGTCACTGATTCCTTTCATGTTAAAGAACCTCTTGTCAGGACCACGAACATAAACTATGAAACTGTCAAGCTGGCAACTAAGATCCCAGAGCTTGTTACTATCAAACTCATTCAGATAATATTCAGCCAACTTCATTATCATGTTCTTATCAATATTATCAAATGAATTAAGTGGTTTTAAACTAGCCATATCAAGAAGTAAGACAATACTCACAACATCAAAACAATTTCTAAGCACTTGAAGATGCAAATCAATAACAACATAAAATATCTCAACACGCAAATGATGAAAGCATGCAACACCTACGCTTTGAATTCCCAGGAAAATAGAGAGTGTCCATTTTTGAAGTTATTATCTCATGTTTATCACATAATTAAGAGACATCATCCATTTTATGATTCAAATTCACTATTCCTCATCGCTTGTAATCTTTGCTTTGTATGAGTGAGGAGTCCTATAGCATTGACAATATCTTGATCCATCCCTTTTAATGATAAACTCAAATTATTTGTCATTATTAGAACTTTTCACATCAAATGCAACATAAAAGCAAATTTCAGCAACAAGTTTATCGGCATAATTTGGACCCTCACGAGAACTAAATTCAAGAACATGAATAATTGATGAAAATAGTACAATGGGGTTATTTAATGTTCTATAATGAGAACCTCAACGAGTATCACCTGGTCACTAAAGCTCACATTCTTGATTTAGTCCAATATGCACTTCACTTGATATGAGCAACTCCTCTAATTTCTTAGCTTGATGTTATCGAAGCAAATTCCTACGCTTAAGAGATGCTCCAACAATATTTAATACATTAGCAACTATACAAAAAAAATCATCTACAATTGAAGTTTCTTTGCAAGAGCCACAATTGTTAACTACGATTGGTGAGCAAAACAATGAATGCAATATGTCAATGAAGTTTCATTCAGAATCAAAGTATTTAGACTATTTAGCTCTCCTTGCATGTTACTAGCTCCATCATAACCCTGCCCACATATTTGGGATGAACTTAATGGATGATACAAAAGAAAAGAGTCGATTTCTTTCTTTACCGATTAAGAAGATGTATCATTAACATGAACAATATCAATAAATCACTCAATTATTTCTCCTTCTTTGTTTACATATATCAAAACAAGTGCCATTTGCTCCTTGTGTGATATATCCTTTGATTCATCAACTAGTACACAAAAATCCACATCCAAGTCTTTAATAATAACTTTGATTGTTTCTTTGGTACAAGCATCAAAAATATATTTCTAAATCATTAGGGAACACATCATTTCATTTCTTGGAGCATTTTCTAATATAATATTTCCAACATCCCGATCAATATCTCCATATCATCGCAAGAGTTCAAGAAATATACCTCTATTTGTAGAAGATTGACTCTCATCGTGCCCACGAAATGCCAATCCTAGTCTCGAAAGAAACCTATCCACATCGATTGAAGCACTCAAACGACGTCAAGACTCGCGTTTTTCTTTATCGTATTGCTTTTGAAAAGAAGTGCGAATCGATTGTGATTGATTCATTAAATCAATCATCCAATTGAAATTCTTGCTGCAGATGCTATTTACCTCTCCAACATGAACATTCTCTATATGTATTCCCAAAATTAAGTTTTAGAATCAAGTAAGCTGGTAACAAAGATAATATTTTTTACAATTTGATAAATATCTAAAAACAATTACCACAAGGATATTACACTCACAGGAAGTATTCATAAAATAATCAAAAATTCCATTGGATCTGCTTTGAAAGAATAAGCAACAAGCATGGAGAAAATCCAAAATCCTTCTGCAAAATATTTTTAATCTCTAGCTTCAATAAGAATACCAAATTTTATTACCTTGTGCCATGTTCTGATTTTGAGATTGTTGCGAATGACAGGAGAGTTTGATAATTATTTCGTCTACTTTGTTCTTTATTTTTCCCTGCTCTGCAATCTCAGTGAGCGAAAATCCAAGAAGGGTTTGGTTTTTGATGTTTTATGAAAAAATGGCCTTTTTTTTATTCCTAAATCTAATTAATATGACAAATCCTAGAGGTCAAAGGAAGTAGGAAAAGGTAAACAAAAAAACCAAAAAAAAAAAGAAGTTTACAAGCATGAGAGTCGTTTGACAGCCTGATACAAAAGCCTAAAGGAAATATGGAAAGTGAAAAGCTTTTCTGCTAAAGACAAAAAAGCTGACCAATAAAAATATAGAAGCGCTTTAATGCAGAATCAAACTTGTGTCTTTGTCTTCAGAGAAAGGCTTATTTTCAATATCAGAACTACAACACCCATAAATCATTTTGTTTCCTGCGTGCTCGATATAATATTATATCCGTTTTCTTATATTTTAATATAATTATACACAGTTTGCGACTTTACATCAAGGTTAATGGGCGCTCAAGCACCTAAAAGTAATAGATACATCCACCTCTGGTGGTGGTAAAAGTACTTGGTTTGAATCTAATGTATTCTTTGTCAGAGTTACCATTTCTGACACAAGAATCAAACTATGCAATTTTCATATTATTGCAGGAAAGATGGAAATTGTAGAGAAGGAATCGAATGTCTATCTGAATTGGTGCATGCCACTATCAAACTATTTAGATAACTATCGCATTCCTATAGATGTCATCGTATATTTTTATCATTTAAAATTTTCAGCCCTGAGACCCACTTCAAGTTCTTAAGGATGGGTGTTGTAACATACTATCCCATTCTCACATCAATCAAATATAACAGAGATACTGGATATATCAAAAAATAATCTTTAACTTTAATGATAAAGTTTCAAAGATGTGTGGATTTAAGCCTAAAAAGAACATTAGGTAAGTAATAGTTTGAGTGTAACTTATAATATCAGGTTCAATCTCCATGCCTATGATGGGAAAACATCTGTATTTTAATTGTCACACCATGTCACGACCACAAATCCCGCCTTAAGTGTTGTGATGGCACCTTGTAACGATCTGTCATGTCGTTTTGAGTATTGTAGTGTAGTTCTCCCGTTTATTGCTTCTACTATCTTCATTTATGGTTATGTGATTTGCCAAGGTGGTTTGTTTGGTTCCAGGAATGTTTCAGAATGAATTTGGACACTTAGTACCAAGGTTGGAAGCTTAAGTTGAAAGAGTTGATATGATGTTGACTTATGTGTAAAAGATTTTGGAATAGAGTTTTGATGTTTCTAATAGCTTTGTATGGTGAATTTGGACTTAGGAATGCATCCAGATATTAATTTGGAGGCCTAGGTCATTTTGGCTTGAATTGCCAAAAGTTGAAAAGTTGGAGGTTTGAAAGGTTGAGAAGTTTGACCGAGAGTTAACTTTGTTGCTACCGGGCTTGAATTTTGGTTTTGGGAGTTGTAGTAGGTCCGTTGTATCATTTATGACTTGTGTTCAAAATTTGAGGTCAATCGGAGTGGGTTGATAGGTTTCGACATTGGTTTTAGAAGTTGGAAATCCATTAGTTTCAATAGGCTTGAATTGGGGTGTGATTCATGTTTTTGATGTTGTTTATGTGATTTGAGGATTCGCCCAAGTTCGTATGATATTTTTGGATGTGTTGGTATGTTTGGATGGGGTCCCGAGGGCCTCGAGTTAGATTCAGATTGATTTCGGATTGAGTTTTGGACTAATGGAAAATCTGTGGGTTCAGTTCTGGTGTAACTGCACCTGCGTGGAATTGACCGTAGGTGTAGAGCCGCAGAAGTGCCCAGGAGGGTGAAGATGCGGAACTGAGCTAGGTTGGGTAGTGGTCGCAAGTGCGAGGTTGTTTTCTCACCTATGAGCTCAGAGATGTGGGTCATTGATCGCAGAAGCGGAATAGGTAAAGGGCTTGAATTTCCACAAAAGCAGAGGGCGAGACGCAGGTACGTCTCCGCAAGTGCGAAGGCTTGTCCGCAGATGTGGATGGAGGGATGCCTTAAGGGAACCATAGAAGCAGAATTTTGGTCATACCTGCTAGACCGTAGAAGCGGTTAAGTGAACCGCATATGCGAGATGCCTTGACAGGAGAATTTTAACGAGGGTTTGGAGTTTTCTCTCATTTTTGGACTTTAGAAACTCGGATAGTGGAGATTTTGGAGAAGGATTTCACCATAATTCATGAGGTAAGCAACTTTTGATCCCTTTTGTTCATTAATATTGAGTACCTATTGATTTTCCACCTAGACTATGTATTTTTGAGGTGAAATTTGGGAAATTTTGGACTAGGTATTGAAAAGTAAAATCTGGGGATTTGAGAGTCGATTTGTGGTTGAAATTGAATAATTTTGGTATCGCTGAACTCGTTATTAAATGGGTATTTGAATTTTGTGAATTTTGTCGGGTTCTAAGGCGTGGTCCTGGGTTGACTTTTTGGGTTGACCTTTTGAATTTTGTTAAAGAACTTAGCTTTGTGGTATGGGATTGATTCCTATAACTTATATTGATTATATTAAGTTCACTGTGACTATATTCGAGTCGTTTGGAGGCTGATTCGCGAGGCTAGGGTCTGTTGGAGCATTGACTTGCGCACTTTGAGGTAAATAACACTTCTAAACTTGGAACTGATGGTATAAACCTTTGGAAAACGTGTTATATGGTTTGTGTTGGTGTGACGCACATGCTAGCTGACGAGCGTGTGGACGTGTACCATGATATTCATAATTCAATTGATTCTTTTGGACTGTGGTTTTATCAAGTCTTGTTCGATTCGTGAAATCCTTGTTAGAGTAATTAAACTGTAATTCATGTTATAAAAACATGTTTAGGTTATGTGCTGATTCTGTTGAGGCCTAGTAAGGTTATTTCTGGTGTTTTGAGTTTCTGCTTAAATTGCAATCATGTGCTCAGCCATGATCTGTCATTTGTATATCATAGCTCTTTCTCTATTATTATTCACTGTTACATCACATAATATTGTTGTGTGGGCTGAGTAGTACGAGGTTGTGAGACTTGAGACTTGAGAGATTGGTGACTAAGGTGGGATTGAAAGCCGTGTTCTGAGTGTTATTGTGGATCGGACTGCACGCTACAACAGACCATATGGCTTTATTACTATTTTTATTATTATTATAGACCGGGCTGCACGCCGCAACATGCCTTATTGGCTTATTTATTATTGTGGATCGTGCTGCACGTCGCAACAGACCTTATATGCTTTATATTAGCACTTGGGTAGGATCCGCCCCTACGGAGTTTGACATACCAATAGTGAGCGGATGCAGAGTGATTTATACACATGTGCTTTGGTGAGGGGCATTAATGCCAGGAACCGTATAGTTCTAAGTGATTGTGTGTGATGAGTGGGAATTTGATATACACATATTGAGTACCTGGGATTATCACTATGATAACATTTGATATGTAGGCATATAGATGTACATCCCTCTTGCTAGTTGTACTTGGCATAATTTATCAGTGTTGAGCTTAAATTGTTGAACTTGAAATCATGTCTATATTTCTGTACTATGAACGAGCTAAATATGGAAGCTTCTCTGATTTGTTACTGCCATTCTCTTTGTTATATCTGTGTTTTCATTATTTTGGTTCTGACTATATCCTTCTAGGCTTGTCACCGCTTTCAGCCCAAGGTTAGTCATATCACTTATTGAGTACATTGGGCCGATTGTACTCATACTACACTCTGCACTTCGTATGCAGATCCAGGTACATCTGGACGCAGCGATTGCTAGGCTTGGTACTAGTACCTACTCAGAGACTTTGAGGTAGTTGCTATGACGCCCGCAGTCCTTGACACTCCTTCCTTTCATTATATCCAGCACTGCTCGATTTTTTTAGAGAGTTTTACTAGAGTTCAGACTATGTTAACAGTTAGTAGCTCATGTACTCGGTGACACCAGGATTTTGGGATGGTTGTAGTTGAGTTACAGTTGTTTTTATCAGGTATTTATGAGGCTTTCCACTGTTGAGCTTATTAAATTATATTTTTTATTCAAATCTGTAGTCGTTATGTGATTGTTAGCTTGCCTAGTAATGTGTTAGGCGCCATCATGACGAGTTGGGCTTTCGGGTTTTGACACACCTAGTCTCTAAGACTAAGTAAGCCTAATACTTACAATAGCTAAACTAGTTAAAAATGATATTTTAAAGCAGATTTTAATATAAATACCGAAGTAAAGACGATACAAGCCTACACAACAATAATCACAACAATCCTCCCAAGACTAGGTAGTACCGAGTTAGGAACTCAAGATGAATACAAAATATCTCGAAACAAAATGAAATATTGTTCGAATAACAAATTAAAAGTATGATCAAAAGGAAAAAGGCTCCAAGGGACCGCGACGACCAAAAAACTCTACCTCAAGTCCCCGTGATCAAGGAGATGGCTATGCTAGAGTCCGTTATAACCAATAACTGGATATACACTAATATGTGCAGAAGTGTAGTATGAGTAACCCACAGTCGGTATCAAGACTAAGCCCGATGAAGTAGTGACGAGGTACAAGTCAAGACACCTACTAGAGATAATTACATGTGCACTATATAAGTATGAAGCTCATAATGGAAGCAAAAATCAATAAGTGGCAACAAGGAATAAACATGTGATAAAAACAGTAAAGTAATCAGAACACCATCAAAGTATCACTGGAATCAAATAAGGTAAACAAACAACAACCAAAAAATAAATCCGTTCTAACATAAGGTTTACAACAAAACCACTACGAGGTAACACTCCTCAAAATCACAAACCATGAGTCCCAAAGCGTAAATCATATACACATGACACCTCGTACCCACATTATCAATCATAATCACACGGACAACTCACATGCTAATACCTTAATCCGCCCGGCGTGGTCACATGCTCAACATTACAATCCGTCCGGCATGATCACATGCTCAATATTAGAATCCGTCTGGCACGGCCACAAGCTCAATATCACAATGAAAACAGATACACAAGAATACATGTGCATGATCAATAAATGTCAAGTTTCATACTCCTGAACTGGTATAAATTGCATGCTACAGTGTATGGATGTGCGAGTGTACCATTACAGTCCAAGTCGACAAGTAATATCAAAGGCATCGAGTAGCTTATTGGGAACAACACAATAAGTCACGTAAGGTGCATGGCACACACAAGGAAATTCATGCAATCATACGAATATCATCAATATTATGCCCTAGGCCGCCACACATCATTTCTGATATAACCACCCGTATCTCTCTGTATTGGTAATATCATAATAGCCACCCGTATCACTTCGCCCAGAAAATAACACAATAGTCACCCGTATAACTTCGCCCAGACAATATATCAAAATAGCCACCTGTATCACTACGCCTAGATAATATATCACAATAGCCACTCGTATCACTCCGTCCAAACAATATATCACAGTAGCTACCCGTATCCCTTCGTCCAGATAATATATCACAATGCCACACTTATGCTCCGCATAGCAAAAAGCAATCCACATAACAATTCTACATATGCTAACATCACAACAACAAGAAATATCAATTCGTACCACAAGTGCCCATAGGCCACAACCTTTCCTAAAATAACAATACCAATATCACTACAACACATAGACCACATCCAACCACGATGTGTACAAGAATATCAATAGCAACAAAATGAAACGGAAAAATGACTCAACAATTAAAGATACTCCATTAAACAACAATTCCAACAAAACATTTTAATATCTCTCAATAACTTCAACTCCAATTAATTGCTTAAAAATAAACTCAATAATGAAGATATTTCCATGGAATGACAACTTCAAATTCTAGTGTATAACATAATCTAGCAATGAAAGAGATGGCATGAAATAGCAACTACGTCTAAATGCATGAGAATAACTCGACAATGAAGGGATATCATGAAATAACAATTTCATATAATAATAATTCAACAATAAAAGAGGTAACATGACAATAAAAGAGGTTTTCAACTAAGCATATAAGAGTAAACTTGACAAATATAAGATAAAACATGTGCTAACAACTTCAAGTAAAGCATGTAATGGAAAGAAGCCTATGAGTCTAACCAGTTAAATACCATATGTAAGCCCGTGTACAAACTAGTCATCTCGCGTAAACGTCTTTCACATAGTTCAAATAACACAAACAACCCAAGTCCTAAGGGGTAGTTCTTTCAGACAAAGTTAGGCAAGATACTTACCTCAACTAGGCCAAATCAACACTCCACAATAGCTTTTTCCCTTAAAATCTGCCTCCGCACGGCTCAAATCCAACCAAATATGACTTAATAACATCAATCAATGCAAGAGAAACCAATTACTATTAATAAATCCATGATCTTTACACAATTTCCCAAAAGTCAACAAAATTCAACCCCAGGCCCCCCTAGTCAAAACTCGGGTCCGAGGGTACATTCCGACTATCTATAATCTCTCGAGTCTATATATGTATTTTGTTTAAAAATTCAAGTCCAAATCAACTCTCGAAACCCAAATTATCATTTTTAAAACTTTGACAAAAATCCCCCAAAATTCCTCTTTAATTATCATAAATTTGATGTTAAATCTAAGATACAGTTATGAAATACAGTTAAAAATTGATTAGAATCACTTACCCAATGATTGTAGGTGAAACTCCCCTCTCCAAATAGCCTCCTACCTAGTCTAGGGGTTCAAAAATGAGAGAAATGAGGTGAAATCCCAACGTCCAGCCCTTATGTTCAGGCGCAAGTGTCGCAAATACGACCTGGCGTTCGCAAATGCAAACCCTGCAAATGCGAAGAATGATCACAAAAAAGACATCCATCACGGACCTGCTAATGTCGTAAATGCAGAAATATCAGCATAAATGTGAAGACTGAACAATTCGCAAAAGCGGCCTAATGATCACAATTGTGATCACAGCTTAGCCAAGACCCCCATCGCAAAAGTGAGAAAAATGTTCGCAAATGCGAACCTAAAAACCCCCATCAAACCTCGCAAGTGCGATCTCATCTTGGAAATTGCGAGAATCGCAAATGCAATCCTTATCTCGTAAATGCAAGATCTGAAGCACCTGTGCAAAACCAGCAGAACTTAAACTCTATAAAACGCTCTAAAACGCGTCCGAAACTCACACGAGCCCTCGGAGCTCCGCACCAAACATCAACACAAGTCTAAATACATCATACAAACTTTCTCGCACGATCATAACATCAAAATAACATCTGGAACCACGAATCGGACGTCAAAACACATGAAATTAACATTGAAACTCAAGAATTTCTAAATTCACAACCTCGCATCCGAATCCTATCAAATCAACTTGGAATGACGCCTAACTTTGTAGACAAGTTCCAAATAATAAAATTAACCCAATCAAGTCCCAAAACAAAAATCTAAACCCGATAGCTATAAAGTCAAACTATGGTTAAACTTGAGGAATTTCTAAACCTTCAAATTGCGAGCTTTCTACAAAACAAGTCAAATCCACCTAGGGACCTCCAAACTCAATTTCGGGCATATGCCCAAATCCAAAAATCACAATACGAACCTATCGGAGCCATCAAAACACCGCTCCAAGGTCGTTTTCACATAAGTCAAATCTCGGTCAATATTTCTAACTTAAGCTTGTAAAAATAGAGTTACTCATCCAAATCAATCTTAAAACATCAAAAATCGAATCCAACCACACAAACAAGTCAAAATGCATAATACGAAACTACTCAAGACCTTAAACCACTAAACGAAATGCTAAAGCTCAAACGACTAGTCGTATCGTTACATTGTCTCCCTCTTAAACAAACTTTCATCCTTGAACGTTCCAAGAACCGTTCCGAAGTCATCAAACCACTGAATGAACTCACCATGCTCACGGGTGATCCCACGTCACTCTAATCCACATAAGGTCGACGACACCATCTTAATTGGATATTATTGCCTCCACCCATACCGATAAGCTTTAGAACCAAATTTTAAGATACGATTATCCCCCATGTCACGACCCAAAACTCTACATGTCGTGATGACGCTTATCACATAACTAGGCAAGCCAAAAATCCCAATAAAACTAGGCATTTTTATATTAAAAATAAGATAAATCAAGTTTAACAGTAATAACTCTCATAAATAGCCGATATAAACAATTGCGACTCGAATACAATTTTCCCAAAATTCGGGTGTCAATGAGTACATAGGCATCTATACAATAACATAGTCTGAAACACATCCTAGAAAGGTAGAACAATATAATTAAAACTAAGAGATAGAGGAGGAGAGTCAAGGTTTGCGGACTCCAAACAACTACCTCAATGATCTCCGAATGGGTAAAAACTCCAATATCAGCAACCACCGTGCTTGGAAATACCTGGATCTACACACGAAGTGCAGGGTGTAGAGTGAGTACAACTAACTAAATAAGTAATAAGTCTATCTTTTAGGCTGAAAGCAGTGACGAGCTCAACCAATATAGTATAAATACAAAGTTTAACAATAAATAAATGACATGAAATAGGAAAATAATATCTCCAAGAAAACCTATAATCTATTCGTACACAGTACATGAAATGAAGACATGCTTCCAGGTTTAACAGTTAAGTTCAACACAAATAAAATATGCCAAGTGTGACTGATATGAGGAATATGACATCTCTATATCTATATGCCAATATGAATACCATATGTGATGCAACACAATGAAAACCTCACATACTCACACTTTCAGAGCATTCAATCTGACTGTCTCAATTCTCGCTCGTCAAAATCAGTCACTTAGCATTGTACGATGCATGATGCAACATGCATCCCGATACCATCAATAATAGCAAATCCTATAAGTCCTGGTCTGACGTGCTTCCAGATCCACATATAACTATAAGGCCTGTTATGGTGCGCAACCCGATCCACACATAGTTGTAAGGCCTGTTGCAGCATGCAACCCGATCCATATATAGCCGTAAGGCCTGTTGCAACATGAAACCCAATCCACATATAGCCATAATTCTGATGCGGCGTGCAACCCAATCCACATATCTCACTCACAGACGGCTCTCAGGCCCCAACTCAGTCATTAATCTCTCCATTCTCTCGGCTCACAAATATCAAACCAATTAGCTCAAGCAATGATGAATAACACAACAGTAATAATGACAAAGAGTGAGGTATGATATGCAAATAATGGATGTGAATGAGTACAAAATTGCCATCTAAGTAAATAATTCAACAGCAGAAATGACCACAATGGGTCTCAATAGGATAAACATATCGCCTAACATGATTTCTAACATGAATAGGTAGCTCAATTACTCTAACACATAGAGATCACATGAATGGATACATGTTTTGATGACTACATAGTACCACGGGATCAACCGTATCACAATTTCTATGGTGCACGCCCACACATCCGTCACCCAGCATGTGCGTCACCTCATCACCAATCACATAACACGTATGAACAAGTCTAGAAGTGTTATTTATCTTAAACTGTGCAAATCTCTACTCCAACAAGACCTTGCCTCGCGAATCAGCCTCTGAATGCCTCGAATCTAGCAGCAAACAACTAGATTCAATCAACACAATCTATAGGAATTAATTCCATATGAAAAAGCTAAGTTCTTAATCAAAAGTCAAAAAGTCAACCCCGGGCCCATGTCTCGAAATCCAACAAAAGTTATAAAATTCAAACACCCATTCAACCATGAGTCCAACCAAACCCAAATTATTCAATTCCGATGACAATTCGACCTTCAAATCCTTAAATTAAAGCCTAGGATATTTCTACAATTTTCCCCAAATTTTCAACCCAAAACAGTAATTAAATGATGAAAACAATGATATATTCATGTAATTTAACCAAATCCGAGTTAGAATCACTTACCCCAATCAATCCCTTGAAAATACCTCTAAGAATCGCCTCAATACGAGCACCCAAAATCAAATTGTGAAAATATAACTTAAACACTCATTTTTGATATTTAAGAGTCTGCCCATCCCTAAAATCATATCTCCCAACCAATCAGGTTTTGTGAGAGGCAGAAGCATCACTGAAAACATCATGTTAGCCCAGGAGATTGTTCAAGGCATCAAGAAATCTAATCAAGGAGCTAATGTGGTTATCAAGCTGGATATGGAAAAGACATATGACAGAGTTTCCTGGAGTTATACTTGTATTATTGTTAAGAGAATGGGATTCTGTGAAGGCATCATTGATATGATTTGGAGAACTATGTCCAACAATTGGTACTCTGTGATAGTAAATGGCACCAGGCAAGGTTTTTTCAAATCCACAAGGGGTCTTAAACAGGGTGATCCCCTTGCTCCTGCCCTATTCATTCTTGGTGCTGAATTTTTTATCTAGAATACTGAACAATCTGACACATGATCAATTCTTCAATGGTTTCTATATGGAAATAAGGGCCCCCGAGATTAACCATCTCAGCTTTGTTGATGATATAATAATCTTCACATCTGGCACAAAGAACTCCCTCAATAAAATCATGACCATTTTGAGAGATTATGAAGCTACATCAGGTCAAAAAATTAACAATAACAAAAGCCACTTCATGGTTCCATCTTGTGTCTTCCACTATAATGTTGCTAGAATCTAACAAATCACAGGTTTCACCAGGAAAGACTCTCCACTCACCTACCTTGGTTGCCCCCTATACATTGGAAGGAAAAGAATCATCCACTTCAATGGCCTCATATCTAAAGTAGTCAGCAGAATCAGATGCTGGTAGGGAAGACTTTTCTCATTTGGGGGGGAAAGCCACTCTGATCAAATATGTGTTACAATCAATGCATATTCACTTGCTATCACCTGTTTCCCCTCCTAAGACAGTAATGAAATAGATTGAGAGGTTGGATGCTAATTTCTTTTGGGATATGGAAAAGGACAAGCACAAATGTCACTGGGCATCTTGGGCTAAACTATCATATCCATTAAATGAAGGTGGCATTGGGGTAATATGTATACAGGATGTCTGTAAGTCTGTGGAATACAAACAGTGGTGGAACTTTAGGTGCAAACCTTCATTATGGAGCAATTTCCTTCTAGACAAGTACTACCAGAGATCCCACCCACTCTATAAAATGTGGGAAATTGGTCAATCTCAGGCATGGAAAATCATTATGACCAACAAAAAAGAGGCAAAACAGCACATCATGTGAAGGCTACACTCAGGTGAGGAGAGCTTCTGGTGGGACAACTGGCTAGGTTCTGGACCATTAGCTGCTCACAGAAATGAAGGAGGCAAGCCTGGCAAAATTAAAGTCTCACAATTTTGGGATAGTGGGCAATGAAATGTTCAGAAACTCAATGAAGTAGACCCATCTCACACGCTGCCCCAAATTTTGCAAACTCCCATTCACTACAATCCACAGATCCCTGACAAGGACATTTGGAACCCCAATGTCTCAGGAACTTTCACTTGTTCCTCAGCTTGGGAAACTATAAGGAAAAAGAAACAACTCTTGGTCTCTAACAAGAAGATATGGCACAAAAACTTCCTTTCAAATGGTCCTTTTGCCTTTGGAGAGCTCTCAGTAATAAGTTACCAACTGATGATAGAGTTGTGACCTTTGGAAATCCCACAGTCACCAGGTGTGCTTGGTGCATTAGGCCTCAAGTAGAATCAGTTGACCACATCTTCAGTACTGGTCACTTTGCAAGATCTATTTGAAAGAAATATGCTAGCATCACTGGTTTGCAAACTGATCACCTTCCCTTGAAGCTGGTTCTAATGAAATGATGGTTACATAAAGGCAAAAATGTAGTACATCAGTTGCTCCTAGATACTGCCCCTACCTTTGTCTACTGGAATATATGGAAGAATATGTGTAATGCAAAATATGGTGGTAGAACTTCCTCCATGATCAGAGTTATGTACTCCATTGACTCTGACATTCACCTGTTGCTAAGGACCTTCTATCCTCACTTCAATTGGTCATCTAATTGGATTGACCTACATTCAATGACTGAAAACTTGAAGAAAACCATTTGCACTACCATGGTAATGTGGAGAAAACCCCAAGAAGGCTTTGTGAAAATTAACAGTGATGGTAGTGCCCTTAGTAATCCGGGGAGAATTGGAGCTGGTACCATCATAAGGGATTATCAGGGTAATTTCATTCATGATATGGCCACAGCCCTTGGTGAAGGAATTAATAATCAAGCAGAAACTGAGGCTGCTATCATTGGGGTCCAGTGGTGTTTGGACAATGGGTACACAAAAATACATTTAGAAGCCGATTCTGTTCTGTTGATTAAGTGGATCAACAGTAGCTCAAAACCTTCATGGTCTCTTCAGATGCCCATTAAAAAGTTAAAGGACCTCAGTCAACAATTTGAGGACTTCAAGTGCTCTCATGTCTACAGGGTAGCCAATTTCTCAGCAGACTCCCTTTCAAAAGTTAGTCATGAAGTTTCTCACATGACCCATTTCAACACAGTGCAAGAACTACCCTAACACATCAGAGAGCAGATAAGACTGGACCAATTAGACACCCTTGCATTCAAGCATAAAACCATAAACAGTTTCCAGCAGCCCAAGCAAGCTCACACCCAAAGGAAACCCCCTCTTGTACCCATTTCAACATCCAGCACAACTCCAACACACAACCACCCAAGTTCACTAAACTCATCACCAACAAACCTCCCACACAAAACAACCCAACAATCAATCAAAGCCACACAAGTTAACACACCAGAGGCCACTAAACCTAATATACCCCAGTACCCTCTCCCAGATTTCTTCACCATCCAAATTACCAACCTTTACCCCTCACAAGCTACACTTTCACCTCATATCGTCAACACATGAACCATAACCTACACCTCCCCCCACATAGTCACAAAAATACCAACTCCCTCACCAATCCAAAACAACCCTGTAACCATAAAGGCAAGACCAGCTGTTTTTCTCTAATTCAGGTTTCTTTTTTGCAGGTACATACAATATTCACCAGTTAGGCCAATCGATATGACTTCAGTGGGTGGTATTTGCACCTATGAAGCACACCCTACGACAGGTGTATCAATGTTCCCAGCTAACCCACAACTTTGATCCTGATAATATTCTCTCCCCACAATACAGTAAAAGCAGAACCACCAATATCTCGGATAACTATACCATCAACATCACATTCATCAAAACCATGAGCCATATTCCATCTCACATTACAACCAAACCTATCACCCAGAACCTACAAGAACACGGGGAACAACTCTGCTTTCTAAAATCCAAACAGGGGAGGGTAGCACTGATCATAGTCTGCAGCACTCTTTATACTGTCACTAAACAAATGAAAGGCTACCAGATATTGCCAGTTCACCAGTTCATTTACACCCCCCTATATCCTAACTCTAAAATTGATTTCAGTACACACAAGGAACTGAGAGAAAAACCTTTTCTACTAACATGTTTGCTCATTTTTGCAGGTACCAGGGATAGAATCAGAGTATTGCTACAGTTACAAGGTGTGGTATTAGCATCTTGGATGCTCATTCCCTTGCAAAGGCACCAATACTCCTTGATCCGTCCTAAAGATATTGTCATTTTGATTCAACTACAGTCACACACCAACCACAGGCCTCACATGAGATCCATTGAAGATAACAGACACAATCCTGAAGGCCAAAGTTGGAAGGCACAGAAACCAACCCAACACACACTCAAGTCCTCAGCACCTCTCCACATGACTCACCAGCAACAATCTGACCTACAGTTAGTCACCATGTCTGCCCAGTCCTTACAGGGTATCCCTAGGGGTTCAAACCTAGTTACTCTGTAGGTTAAAGCCACCAGCTTCTAGCAGCATAAGTTCACACACTCCACTAGCAAGTCCAGAAGCCATAAGACAACTCCATAACCTGCAACCTTCAAGAATTCCTGGATGAAGGGAACATGAAAATTCTCACTCTTTTCTATCAAAGAGTTCAGACAGAATAAGCATGTATGCCCACCTTCTTGGGTTCTTTTTGTCAACTGTCTTCAACTAGGATTTCTTTGGACACAATTCCAAAGCAAAATTGAAGACAATATGTTCCAGACTCCCACTTTTGTCACATCCTTTAGAAAAAGTTTTTACAATTTTCAAATGTAGTTGTTGTAATTGGAAGATGACTCTTCTTATGCATTTTTGTATAGTTGACCTAGGCTATTTTCACCATGTTTTTGTTTACCCAGGAGTCTATCATTGTTGGATAGGCAACAGTTGTTTCACCATAGGTCTAACTTCACATAGAATCATAGGTCCATTTGGTTGTCAACCTTGGATGATCAAGTGTACATCCAATTTTTGGGAGGTAAGGTTTATGTCCCCCTCCATTGTTGTACTTTACTTTATATTTATGAAAACTCACCCTAGGCACAATGCCTACTCGACTTTGGTTTTAAAAAAAAAATCTGCCTAGATGCCCTTCTTCGCGATCGCGGGAAACACTTCGGGATCGCGAAGCAAAAATCCTCAAGTGCCAAAAATTACTCTATGCGAACGCGAATAAGCCCACGTGAACGCGACTCACAGAATCCCAGACTTACGCGATCGCGACCCTCTTCACGCGATCGTGAAGAACAAAGCGCGTGACCCCAGCTTCTGCCTTATTTCCTCTTTGCAAACGCGGCCTTACCCATGTATTCACGATTCAACTGCCTCTCTAACGTACGCAATCAAATACACTACCTCACGAATGCATAGAACGAAAATCTCAGCTGCCCCAACAACTCTTTGCAACCGCGATCCTCCTCTCGTGATCGCGTACAAGGACACCAACACCATTAAAATCAACACTCTTCCAAGTTCCAAAATATGCCGAACATGATCCAAATCAAACCTGAGGTCCCCGAGACCTCCACCAAACATACCAACAAGTCTTAAAATACGATACAAACTTAGCGAGGCCTCAAGTCACATCAAACAACATCAAAAACATGAATCGCACCCTGATTCAAGCCTAATGAACTTATGAACTTCTAACTTCTACACTCGATGTAGAAACCTATCAAATCAACTCCGATTGAACTCACATTTTTCACACACGTTATAAATGACACAACGGACCCATTACAACTTATTTAACCAAAATTTGAGTCTGGTAACCACATAGTCAACTCTCGGTCAAACTTCTCAGCTCTCCAAACTTTCAATTTTCCAACTTTCACTATTTCAATCCTAAATCGCCTATAGATCTCTAAATCACTACCCGGACGCACTCCTAAGACAAATCGCCCTATGGAGCTATCGGAACCTCCAAAACCCTAGTCTGGAGCCATTATACACATAAGTGAACATCCGGTCAACTTTTTCAACTTATGCTTCCAATCTAGGGCTCACCCGGCTCTAACCAACCCACTAGAGACCGACACCGCCTCCCATACAAAGCCTCATACGGAGCAATCTGAATTCTTGATTGGTAGCTCTTGTTATAGGCAAAATCGGCAAGCGACTGAAACTGATCCCAAGAGCCCCAGAAGTCTATGACACAAGTGCACAACATATCCTCCAATATCTGAATAGTGCACTCGGACTGTCCGTCTATCTGAGGGTGGAATGATGCACTCAACTCAACCTGTGTGCCCAACTCTCACTGTATTGTCTTTAAAATTGCAATAACTGCATGCCCTGATTTGAAATGATGGAAATCGACACACCATGAAGGCGAACAATCTCGCAGATGTAGATCACAAACAACCGCTCTGAAGAATAATTAGTCCCAACAGGAATGAAATTGCGCGGACTTAGTCAACCGATCCACTATCACCCAAATATCATCAAACTTCCTCGAAATCTGTGGAAGCCCAACTACGAAGTCCATGATGATACACTCCTATTTCCACTCCAGAATCTCAAGCCTCTAAAGTAATCCGCCCAGTGTTTGATGCTCATACTTCACCTGCTGATAATTTAGGGACCGAGCTACAAACCCCACTATGTCTTTCTTCATCCTCCTCTACCAATAGTACTCCCTCAAGTCCCGATACATCTTTGCGGCACCCGGATGAATAGAAAACCACGAATTATGGGCCTTCTCAAGAATCAACTCATGTGGCCCATCCATATTGGGCACACAAATCCGACCCTGCATCTGCCACACCCCATCATCTCCAATAGTAACATCCTTGGCATCACCGTGCTGAACCATGTCCTTAAGGACAAGAAAATGAAGATCATCATACTAATGCTCTATGATGCGATAATATAAAGAAGACCGAGAAATCACACAAGCTAGAACCTGACTGGGATCCGAAACATCTAATCTCACGAACTGATTGTTCAAGGCCTGAACATCTAATGCAACCAATCTCTTATCAACAAGAATAAATTCAAGGTTACCCATACGCACCGCCTTTCTTCTCAAGGCATCGGCCACCACATTGGGTTTCCGGGGATGATATAGAATGGTAATATCATAGTCCTTTAGCAGCTCCAACCATCTCCACTGCCTTAAATTCAGATCCTTTTGTTTGAACAAGTTCTAAGGACTCCGATGATCCGTAAATACCTCACAATACACACCATAGAGATAATGTCTCCAAATCTTTAATGCGTGAATGATGGCTGCCAACTCCAAATAATGAACATGGTAGTTCTTCTCATGAGGCTTCAACTGGCGTGAAGAATAAGCAATCAAAGGAATCACTCTACCCTCCTGCATCAAGACACATATAATACCAATTCGAGAAGCATCACAATACACTGTATAAGAGCATGATGCTGAAGGCAAAACTAGAACTAGAGCTGTGGTCAAGGGAGTCTTGAGCTTCTGAAAGGTCTCCTCACACTCATCACCCTTCTGGTTAAATTTTGTCAAAGGTTTTTCGATGGATGAGAAACCCTCCACAACTTTGAACCGCCTATATCTTCTTTGGATTCACCTTAATCCCCTCACTAGACACCACATGCCCAAGAACACCACCGAACTGACACAAAACTCACACTTGTAGAACTTCTTTAGTACAATCTCAAATGCTGGGCTTGATCCTCATGGCTACGTGAGTACACTAGGATATCATCAATGAATACTATGACAAACAAATCAAGATATGGCTGAAGTACATTGTTCATCAGATGCATGAATGCTACTGGGGTGTTGGCCAGCCCTAAAGACATCACAAGGAACTCATTGTGGCAGTAACGGGTCATGAATATTGTCTTCAAAATATCCAAGTCCCGAATATTCAACTGGTGATACCCTGAGCTCAAATCGATCATAGAGAACACCCTCTCTCCCTGAAGATGCTCAAATAAATCATTACTGCGTGACAAAGGATACTTGTTCTTGATTGTAAATTTGTTCAATTGCCCATAGTCGATGCACATCCACATAGTGCCATCCTTATTCTTCACAAACAGAACCGGTGCACCCTACGGTAACACACTAGGACTAATAAACCCCTTATCAATAAGCTCTTGAATCTTCTCTTTCAATTCCTTCAACCCTGTTGGTCCTATACAATACGGAGGAATAGAAATGGGTAATCAATATCCCTGTCACGTGACATGCCCGGTAGTTCTGTAGGAAACACATATGGAAAGTCTCGCACTATCGAAATAGAATCAATAGAAGGAGTATCAACACCAACGTCCCTCACAAATTCCAAATATGACAAGCATCCCTTCCCAACCATTCGTTGGGTCTTCAGTTAAGAAATCACCCAGTTGGGAACATAATCTAGAGAATCTCTCCTCTTGATACTCGGCAACCCCGACATCGCCAACGTCATGGTCTTTGCATGACAAACAAAATAAAATGACATGGATACAACTAATCCATACCAAAAATCACGTTGAAATCAACCATACTAATCAATAATAGATCAACTCTAGTCTTTAATCCAACAATGGTCACCACACATGACCGATACACACGGTCCACAATAATAGTGTCGCCCACCAGTGTAGATACATGAACATATGAGATTATGGAATCACGGGGCATATCCATATAACGAGCAACATATTATGATATATACGAATAAGTGGAATCAGGGTCAAATAACATACAAGCATCCCTATGACATACTGAGACAGTACCAGTGATTACTGTGTCTGAAGCAACAACCTCTGGCCGGGTAAAAATAGCATAAAATTGAACCTGACTGCCACTTGATCGACCTCCCCCTCTAGGGAGACCTCTAGCTGCTTGAGCCCCGCCCCGAGCTAGCTACGTGGGTGGTGAAGTAACTGGTGCAAAAGTCGTATCCTGACCCCTCTTCTGAACTAAACCTCCCTAGAGATGGGGACAACACCTCCTCTAATGTCCAAGTTCCCCACAGTCGTAGCAACCCTGATCCGGCAATTGTGGTGGTGACTGAATTGGACCCCGAGAAGCGGAATAACCGCTAGAAGAACCTGGTGCAGATGAGTCCTGAACTGAAGAAGCACGAGATGAACTATGAGCTGGGAGATCACTGAGAGATGAATGACCTGGGTGACTTTATGAACCATGGCTAGATGATGCACCACGATGAAGTGGACGAGCCATCTGAGCGGCCATATAAGGATAACCCCTATTATGGTAAGACTACCCCCAGAAGGAACACCGTTGAAGCCACTTGAATCGCGAGGCCTCTTGGCCTACCTCTCCTCACGCTCCTGATAGCAGACCAGCTCTAACCGCCGAGAAATATCAACCACCTCGTCAAACCTAGTACCTGATGCATTCTTTCGAGTCATAACAAAACGCAACTGATAGCTGAGGCCATCAATGAACCTCCTAATCCTCTCCCTCTAAATGGGAATCAACCAAATCGCATGACGAGGCAACTCTAAAAATCTCATCTCATACTAGGTCATAGACATGCCCTCCTGCTGTAGCTGCTCGAATGCCTACGCAACTCCTCCCTACAGGTCGGTGGCACAACCTTCTCCAAGAAGAGAACAAACAACTCATACCATGAAAGTGGTGCAACACTGACTGGCCTTCTCCTCTCATAGGTCTCCCACCATCTGAAGGCTACCTCCATCAACTAAAAATTAGTAAATGAAACCTCACTATTTTCCAGAATACACGCTGTGCGAAGAATCCGCTCGCACTTATCCAAGAAGTCCTGAGCATCCTCTGCCTCAGCCCCATTGACTGATGGAGTCTTGAGCAAATCTCTCAAGTCTCTTTTACTCCTCATCTCTCACACCTGGGCCGAGCAACTGCAACCGGTTGGGCTGGTAGTAACCCCGGTTTCTAAAGTTCCTACACCACCTAGTACGGCGACGGGAGTCTGAGCACCTACCCCATCCTGAGAAGTGGCTGGTGCGGCCTGAACTGTATCCGCCTGAGCAAGGCTAGTGAAAATAGTCAATATCTAGGCCATAGCCTCCTGATGGCTTGGAATAACAATGGGCACAACTGGTGATTGAGCTGGCCCCACCGGCTCAACCACATCTAGAATCTGTTCCTGAGCTGGAGCAACTGGTGGGTCTACAGGTGTTGCTCTAGCTGCTGTACGAGATTGCAACTCGACCTCTACCGCGGCTCCGGCCTCTCGTGGCCCTAACTGGTGGTACTGGTGGCCGTCCGCCCGATCCAATAGCACGTGTCCTCACCATCTGTGAGAGCACAGAATAACAAAAGTTGAGTTCACGGAATCAGCAAATTCGCACGATAAGAATACGAGAAAATGAAGTTTTTCTAAGGGTTTGGCAATCTCTAAAAGATAAGTACAAACGTTTCCGTACCAATACACAAGACTCTATTAAACCTTCTCATGACTCGTGAGACCTATGTATCCTAGGCTCTGATACCAACTTGTCACGACCCAAAACTCCACATGTCGTGATGGCACCTATCACAGATCTAGGCAACCTGACAATCCTAACAAAACTAGGAATTTTTGTATTAAAAATAAGATAAAGCAATTTTAACAGTAATAACTCCCATAAAGAACCGATATAAACAACTACGATTCGAATATAATTTTCCTAAAATCTGGGTGTCATTGAGTACATGAGCATCTATACAATAACATTGTCTGAAACACCTTCTAGGAAGGTAGAACAATATAAGTAAAACTAAGAGATAGAAGAGAAGAGTCAAGGTCTGCGGCTGAAAAACAGCTACCTCGATGATCTCTGAAAATATAAAAACTCCAAGATCAGCAACCACCATTCCCGAAAATACCTAGATCTGCACATGAAGTGCAGGGTGTAACGTGAGTACAACCAACTCAATAAGTAACAAGTCTAACCTTTCGTCTGAAAGCAGTGATGAGCTCAACCAATATAGTACAAATACAAAGTTTAACAGTACAGAAATGATAGGAAATAAGACAATAATATCTCCAAGAAAACCCATAATCTATTCGTATACAGTACAGGAAATGTGGACATGCTTCCAATTTTAACAATTAAGTTCAACACATATAAAATATGCCAAGTGTGGCTGATTTAAGGAATATGACATCTTTATATATATATGCCAATATGAATACGGTATGTGATGCAACACAATGAAAACCTCATGCACTCACACTCTAAGAGAACTCAATCTAACTGTCTCAATTCTTGCTCTTCACACCCAGTCACTCAGCACTGTACGGTGCCTGCTGCATCGTGCAGCCCGATCCCATCAATAATAATAAAGCCTGTAAGGCCTGCTGCAGCATGCAACCCAATCCACATATATCCATAAGGCATGTTGCGGCGTGTAACATGGTCCATATATAGCCATAAGGTCTGTTGCAATGTGAAATCCGATCCACATATTGACATACGGCCTGTTGTGGCGTGCAACCCAATCCTCATATAGCCATAAGGCCTACTGCGGCATGCAGCTCAATCCACATATGCCACTCACACACGGATTTTGGGCCCCAACTCAGTCATTAATCTCTCCATTCTCTCAGCTCACAAATCTCATGCCAATTAGCCCAAACAATGATATATAACACAAAAATAATAGTGACAGAGACTGATGTATGATATGCAAATGTAAGGCCCCGTATAAGTTTTCCTAAACCCGGGGTTTCATGGTGCATAAAACAGAAATTTCAATATGAAAGTGGGAGTTGATTAATATGGAATTTGTGGTGGAACTTCCGCACACTACTCGCAAGTTTGACTCAATTTGGGTGATTCTGGATCGACTCACAAAATCAGCACACTTCTTGCCAATTAAATCTACCGACATAGTGGAATAATATGCTCAGTTGTATATCAAGGAAATAGTCAGGTTGCATGGCACTCTAGTTTCTATCATTTCGGATCAAGGGGCACATTTCATGGCTAATTTTTGGAAGAAATTTCAGCAAGGTTTGAGTATTCAGGTGAATCTTAGTTCATCCTTTTACCCCCAGACTGATGGGTACACAGAGCTGCTATTCAGACGCTCGAGGATGTATTGCGCGCTTGTGTTCTTGACTTCAAGAGTAGATGTGATGATCATTTGTCACTTATAGAATTTTCCAACAACAGTTACCATGCTAGTAATCATATGGCACCATTCGAGACCTTATGGTAGGAGATGTAGATCTCCCATTGGGTGGTTCGAGATTGGGGGAAGCACAATTGATAGGACCAGACCTCATGCATCAGGATATGAAGAAGGTTAAGGTCATTAATGATTGGTTGAAAACTGCCGAGAGTCGTCAAAAGTCCTATTCTGATTTTCGTCACAGAGGTTTGGAGTTCAAAAAAGATGAATGGTTATTCTTGAAGGTTTTTCCCATGAAGGGTATAATGCGGTTTGGAAAAAAAGAGAAATTGAGTCCAAGGTATGTCAGGTTGTATAGAATCATTCAGATGATTGGCCAGGTGGCGTACAAGCTTGAGCTACCACCTGAGATGTCATTAGTGAACCCGATATTCCATGTGTCTATGTTGAAGAAGGTAGTTGGAGATCTGTCGGCTATTATGCCAATTGAGACTATTGAGGTTAATGAAGAACTAACCTATGAAGAAACCCCAATTGCATTCTTGATAGGCAAGTCTGAAAGCTAAGAAATAAAAAAATTGCTTCCATGAAAGTGTTATGGCAAAACCAACAGGTTGAAGAGGCCACCTGGGAGGTCGAGGATGAAAGAAAAAGAAGTACCCTCATTTGTTTGAATAGCTATGTAATAGTTTCCATGAAAATTTCTTCCTATGAACTATGTATCACTTGTACAGTTTATGCTCAGGATGTTTCTTTTCTAGTAATATATTGCTTATGAGGCCACTGTTGGCGTTGCTTTCTGTTATGTTACATCATTGGATTATGTATATATTGTTAGGATTTGTTTCTAAGATTCTCTGGCAGGTGGATAGGCCCAGTTACAAGGGAAACTCTGGCAAATGTTTTTGAAATTTGGACAGTTATAGAAAAATTAGGACTGCTAGTGTGTGAAGTAACAACTGGGTCATGATGAGTTCTAAGGACGGATTTTAGAGACTCATTCGAGGATGAATAATCTTAAGTGGGGGAGGATGTAAAGCCCCGTAAAATGTTTCCTAAAACTCGGGGTTTCGTGGTGTCGAGGTAGGCGTATGTGTTAATGATAGTAGAGATTCTTTGCAGCGAGCCTTTTTGGCTTGAACAGTGCACTGAGGACTTGAAGGAAAATGTTTGGCAGAAAAAGGGCACTTCTACAACCCATTATGCGGCCGCAGAATCACTCTACGGGCTAGAGAGTGGCCGCAAAGTGAGGCAATTATTTGGTCCATTTTTGGATGTCATTTTGCGGCCAACTATACGACCACAAAACGATTTCGTGAGCCGCACACCGATCGCAGTGCCAACATAGAAATTATTCGGAGGGAGGTTCTACGATGCATTATGCGACCACAGAATAGGTCTGCGGACCGCATAATGGTCGCAAAGTGGGGCAGACCTGCTCAGTTTTGGAGGGCCATTTCGCGGCCCATTTCGTGGGCCGCATAAGCATTATACGTTCGCATATTCGTGGCTTCATATTTTGGGTTTTATAACCCGATCCCATTTCATTTTTTGGACTCTATGGACCATTTATTAAGGAAGAACCTGATATTTTGAGAGTGAGAAAGGGCTCTAGAGAGGGAGAAAGTCCTCAATCAATTATTTCTGATTCTTGCTCAAATCTTGGAAGGTTAATAAGGAAAGCACACTAGGGCTTCCTCCTAGAGGTAAGATTCTACACCCTATATCTTAATTTAGAAATTTAACTAGAAATAGGTAATTAGAAAGATGATTCTTGGGTATGGGAGTTGTTTATTTTGTATGCATATGTTATCAAGGGATGTAGGAATACTGTTGAGCTAAAAATAGTAATGAATGGATTCCTCCATAAAAGGACCTTGAAACCTTAATGTACACCTAATGCTTAATAAAATGTTCAAACGAGCTAGAACCATGATCATCTTCCTAATTTTGGTTCAATTTGCCATATTTCTAAATTAAATTAAAGTTGCTAAGAGTTCGCAATATTTTAGAGTTTAAGAAAGCTCAAGTAAGGTATAATGGCCAAACTCTTCTTTAAGAATTGAAGCCACATTACCCTTGTAAATTCCGAGATGTTTATATGAATAGATTATTCCGAATAAGCTTGTGACAAAAATATATGTACAATTCATGTTCGAATGTTCTTATTATGTTGTGTTATTGATTACGGATGTGTTCCAAACTACGGATTGTGTATCTCTATGTTATAATTCCAAGTCGTGTTACATATGAAAATTGTTATGCAGTAGAGATTATAATTGGGATTACACCTCCGCCCGCACATATTGGGGTGAGGCGGGAGGGCCGCTTTGTGTAGGTATTGGTCTCGTTGTTACACCTCCACCTGCACATATTGGGGTGAGGCGACATGGACGCTTTGTGTAGAGATTGTAATTGGGATTACACCTCCACCCACACATATTTAGGTGAGGCGGCAGGGCCGCTTTGTGTAGGTATTGGTATCATTGTTACACCTCCACCCACATACATTGGCATGAGGCGACGGGGCCACTTTGTGTAAAGATGGTTACAGAGGTTCTCGTATTAAAATTTACTAATGTTATTGACAACTCTTAATAAATCTTCTTTGTCTTTAACACATATTTACGTTATTCTATTGTCACCCTGATTCATCATATTTATGCTGTATTTCCAAGTCCATGATTAGGTGTTTGGTTTCCATACTAGTACTATTCGACATGTACTAACGTCCCTTTTTCTAGGAAAGCTGCATATTTAATGGATGCAGGTGGTTGCATAGCGGAGGATACTGACCAGTGATAGCCGTAATCAATCTTCCCAGCTGACTTGGTGAGCCCTATCTCATTCTGTGGTTGTGCATCTTTTGTTTCGTATGTGTTACTCTTTTTTGAGGTATAGCCGGAGCCTTGTTGCCGGCACTATGACCTTACTCTTTTTCATCTAATAGAGGCTCCGTAGACATAGTGTGGGTGGTATGTTGGTGTGGGGAAAGTCAAACTAGTAATGTTGTAATTGTATCACACGTTCCACATCAAACTCCGAAAGAGTATATATTTGAAACTTATAAATGATGTAGCTGCTGATAATGAATTGGTGTTTTTATTTACTTGATCCTCCTCACGGTCTAATTAATGAATTGGAATTTTATTGTTATTCATGAGTAAGTTTGGGTAGAAGGTATTTTACAGGCTTGCTCGACCGGTTTATCTCGGTTGAACGCCAGTTGCGCTCTCTGAGTTCGGGGCGTGACAACAAATAATGGATGTGACTGAGTACAAAATTTCCGTCTAAGCAAATAATTCAACAACAAAAATGACCACAGTGGTCTCAACAAGATAAATATATAGCCTAACATGATTTCTTCCATGACTCGGTAGCTCAATTAATCTAACGCATAGAGATCGCATGAATGGCTACAGGGTGTGATGACTACACAGTACCTCGAAATCAATCGAATCACAATTTCTACTGTGCACGCCCACATACCCATCCAAAATCACCCTACGGAGCTACCTGAACCGTCAAAACTCTATTCCAGAGCCATTTACACATAAGTCAACATCCGGTCGACTCTTTCAACTTAGGCTTCCAACCTTGGGACTATTTGCCCCAGTTCATTCTGAAACATCCCCGGAACCAAACCAACCACCCTGAAAAGGCACATAGCAACAATTGAGCATAGAATAAGCAATAAATGTGGGAACATGACTATAACACTCAACACGACTGGCTGAGTCTTTACACCCTAAAGGTACGATTCACGCACATACACCCTGTATCAACCTCAACCAACTGCGAAAAACCATAAGTATGCTCACATGGTATAACCACACCACTACTAAAAAATAACAAATTTGCGATTGAATAATTTCGATCGATTTAATTTATTCACAACTTTTGACTGATTCGGTTGGAAACTTTACTAAAAATACATATTATTTTGTTTTTGATTTTTTCTCCAAATTGTGACTGATTCAGTCGCTCAATTACGCGGAAAATACCATGAAAATATTTTTTATGGTTTGCGACTGAATCAACAAAGACAACAGAAAATAAGGTGAAGAAGGACAAAACGCAAAGATCACCTGGCGATACACTGGCGACGCCAAGACTATGGCCAGGCACACCAGGCGTTAGGCTGGCGACGCCAGGCCTAAATCCAGGCTCCCCAGGCGTTAGGCTGGCGATGCCAGGCCTAAAGCCAGGTTCTCCTGATGAGGTAGTCACAGTAAACCCTAACTCTAGTGCAACTGGAGAAATTTTGGCATATGTAGACGGTGTTTCGGTGTATGCATCGGAGAGAAAACTTGATGGAGATGATAATGGGAAGGTTAGGGATGATATAGTGGGGTCAGACCAAATTTCAGGCAACGGGAAGGGTGGTGATCACAATAGAACAATGCATTTAGAGCAGACTGATACAGTAACTCCGGGGCTAGGAAGTGTCTATGAGATGAAATTCAAAATGAAGCATGCAAATGTTTCTTTTCTGGAGGATAGCAAGGTGTATGAACAGGCTGATGAGCGGACAATTGTTCCAAGACAAACTGGGGAAATAGAGGAAGTGCCTATGGATTTAGGCACTGACCAAATTATGCAGCTGCAACTTAGTGTTCCACTGAAGACTTCTCTACAACATTTACATGATTTAGTTACACACAATGTGGCACAAATTGATGAAGACTTAATGAGACAAAATCCAATGGAGGATGAAGGAGATGATGAATCAGCAGCAGAAAACTTCAAACAAGTGGCTAGGGAAGGAGATTTATCACCCACACCTAGTGCTAAATAAGGTAAGAAAACTAAGAAGAATCAGAATAAAGAGCCACCACAACCTTCAAGAATAATGCCCAGGAGGGCAACTTCTCTATCTAAATGATGACGATCAAAACATTAATATGGAACATAAGGTCTGTGAATACACAACAGGCCTTTCCTAGGGTGATCAACATGTATAGGGAGCATAGTTTTTGTGTAGTTGCATTGATGGAGCCTTTTCAAAAGAAGATATTCATTGATAGATATAGAAGGAGGTTGAATATGGAGATTGCTTATGCAAATATTAATGGGCAAATATGGTTGTTCTTTGATGCAGTGGTAGAATGGGAATTAGTGGAAGATACTGAGCAACAGGTGACTGTGAGAGTGTTTCACCATGACCTGGGGCAGCACGTGATGATGACATTAGTTTATGCAAAATGTTCAGCAATAGAGAGGTTGGAATTGTGGGATCACTTGTATTACTTAGCAAGTGATATGATTGCCATGGTTGGTAAGATGGGATTTCAATGTGATACTACACGGAGATGAGAAAATAGGAGGACTTCCAGTACACCCTCCTGAATATGAGGATTTTGCATTTTGTGTAAACTCTTGTGGTTTGTTTGAACAAGGATATAAAGAAAGTCCATTTACATGGTGGAATAGAAGACCCAATGCTATGTGTATATTCAAGAGATTGGATAGAATCTTTGTGAATTTTCCATTTCAGAACATGTTTGCAACTATTGACGTTGAACATCTAATCAGAACCGGATCAGATCATGCACCATTGCTAATGACATGCGGGGAGCAGACCACCAATTTTGTGAAGCCTTTCAGGTTCTTGAACTTTTGGACTAAGCATACTACATTTATGGATGTGGTGAGGCAAAATTGGGAAGCTGATTTCATAGGGGATCCGTTTTTGATGTTCAAGCAGAAGCTCAAGAGGGTGAAGGCAGCACTGTCAAAATGGAGTAGGGAAACATTTGGTGATATCTTCAAGCAGTTGGCTATTTTAGAGGACATTATTAGGGTGAAATAGATGTTGTTTGAAGAAGATCTTACAATTGAGAACATGATTGTGCTTCAAAAGGCTCAATCTGAATTGAAGAAATACTTGATATTGAGGAGCGATATTGGAAGCAAAAAGCTGGGATGACTTGGTTTGCTGAAGGAGAAGGAATACAAGTTTCTTTCACAATCATGTCAATGGAAAAAGAAAGAAATTGCAACTGAAGAAGATCAAAAGTGGCAGTGGGGTATGGATTGAACACCAGGAGCAATGGACTACAGCTGCGGTGGACTTCTATCTATCAAAAATAGTTCACATATGAAGGTGATGCTTCTGACTTTTCCTTCCTCAATAATGTACCTTTGATGGTCACTATGGAATAGAATTTGGAATTAGCAGATTTCCAACAATTGAAGAGGTAAGGACAACAGTTTTTGAGCTTAGTAGAGAGAGTTTTAGTGGTCCTGATGGATTCACTAGCCTGTTTTAACAAACATGCTGGGATGTTATTGGTGCTGATATACACAACACGGTGATACACTTCTATGGAGGAGTTGCACTGCCTAAATCCGTCATTCGCACCAATCTAGTGTTGCTGCCTAAGAAACCTAGAGTTGAGACCTTTTCTGACTTAAGACCTATTAGTTTGGGCAACTTCATTAACAAGGTCTTGTCTAGGGTGTTACATGATAGATTAGAGAGTTTTTTGCCTTCTCTAATATCTACTAATCAATACGGATTTGTGAAGGGTATAAGTACATTTGAGAACATTTTATTGACTCAAGAAATTGTCACTGACATAAGGTTAAGGGAAAAGCCAGCTAATGTGGTGATCAAGCTTGATATGGCTAAGGCCTATGATAGATTTTCATGGAAGTATTTATTGTATGTGCTAAGGAAGATGGGATTTTCTGAGCACATCATCAACATGGTGTGGAACTTGGTGTCAAATAACTGGTACTCAGTATTGGTGAATGGATAGTCCTTAGGGTTCTTTAAGTCTACAAGGGGTGTGAAGCAAGGGGATCCCTTATCTCCAACATTGTTCATTCTGTCAGCTGAGATACTTTCCAAGTCTTTGAATAAGCTCTTATAAGACAAGTCATTTACGGGATTTGGAATGCCTAAGTGGTCTGATCCTTTAAACCACTTGGCATATGCTGATGATACTATAATCATTGCTTATGCTCATCCTCCATCCTTGAGAAAAATTATGGTAGTGTCGGGGAATTATGAGAATATATCAGGCCAGATGATCAACAAATATAAGAGTTCATACTACATGCATTCAAAGATTGATAATGGATTGTTTCAGGCAGTTGGAGCTAGTACAAGATTTGCAAGAGGTAAATTCCCCTTCACATATCTAGGGTGTCCTATTTTTTTACACTAGAAGGAGGAAGGACTATTATGAGGATCTTATCAAGAAGGTAAAGTCTAAATTGCATTCATGGAAAGGAAAGTTGTTGTCATTTGGAGGAAAGGCAACACTCATTTCTAGTGTGTTGCAAAGTATACCAGTCCACATGTTATCAGTCCTTGATCCACCAAAAAATGTCTTGGAGCATCTTCATAAGATGTTTGATAGGTTCTTTTGGAGCACAAAGGAAGAAGGAAGAAGCAGATATTGGGCTTCATGGCAAAATCTTTGCCTTCCTAAAGAGGAAGGGGGGATAGGTTTTAGGTCCTTACATGATGTGCCAAGGGCACTGTTTGCAAAACTATGGTGGAGGTTTAGGACCACAAAATCTTTGTGGTCTAATTTCATGTGGAATAAGTATTGCAAGAAGGAGATACCAATGGTGGTGCATTTTAGAAGAGGGTCTCATGATTGGAGACAAATGCCGAATGCTAGGGAAGAAGTAGAACATGAGATCCTATGGGAATTGAAGAGTGGAACAACTAATATTTTGCATGAAAATTAGACTGGATTGGGTGCACTTTATCACGTATTACTTGAAGACTTTCCAATCAATGAAGATCTTCTGGAGGTGGCAGAACTACGGCAAGGTGAAGCATGGGATGATCAGCTTCTAGATCAAACTTTCAATGAGGAAATTGCAGAACATATAAGACTAAATGTGCATTATGAAGGTAGTGAGGGATACTGGGACATGTCATACTAGATGCCAAGTCCTTCAGGCAAGTTCAGTGTTAGCAGTGCTTCACAAATATTAAGGCATAAGGCTGATTCTAATCAGAAATTCAAGTTAATGTGGATTAAGGGCTTACCATTCAAGATATCCTTCCTCTTGTGGAGATTGTGGAGGAAGAATATAGCCACTGATGACATGTGGAGGAGGCAAGGGAAAATGGTGATGTCTAGGTGTTAGTGTTTTCAGCAACCCCAAGAGGAATCTATTGAGCATATATTTGTCACAAGTCCTACTGCCTCTAAGGTATGGAACTTGTTCATGGGGGCTGCTGGAATTACTGTGCCATTAATTCAATTGAAGCAGGTTATAAGGAATTGATGGTATGCTCAATGTTGTCCAAAGTTAAAGTCATTGTTTTAAGCAGTATCAGCTATCATCATGTGGGAAATTTGGAAGAGAAGAAATGCATGTAAACATAGGGGTTCAGTGTCCACAAATAGGGTGATTCATGAGATCAATAGGACATTGCATCAACTGGCAAGGGTGAGATATGCTTGGATGTCAAATATTCCATTGTTATGGCCAGCCATAATTCAATATTTTGAAGGATATAAACCTATATTGATCACTACAAGAGTAACATGACATCTTCCTTTTCATGGTTAGTACAAATGCAATACTGATGGAGCCTCAAAAGGAAATCCTGGTCCTAGCTCCTTAGGCTTTTGTGTAAGGGATGATGAAGGTGATGTGGTGTATGCTAGGGCAGTAGACATGAGGATGACAACTAATGTGGTTGCTGAAGCTAAGGTTATTCTTCAAGGGTTGGAATACTATGTGGAGCATGATCTTCACCCTCTCATATTTGAGACTGATTCATTGGTGATGAAGAAAGTGATAGAAGGGGAATGGGATCATCCTTGGGTAATTGCAAATTATGTGAAGAATATTATAGAGATGAAGGGAAACTTCAATGTGATATTTCAACATGTGTTCAGAGAAGGCAACTCAGTGGTAGATTTTATAGCTAACATTTTTTTTTCTTTTGCAGGGACATATGAGTTTCATTCGTTCTCTGAACTGCCTAGTGCAGGGAGGAGGTTCATCAATCTAGACAAATATCAAACACCTAACCTTAGGTTTAGGATAGCAAAGAGAAGAACCCAAGACTGATGGTTTCACATGATTGGACTCTGCACAAACCTGCATGTTTCTTTGTCTCATTATGTATGTTATTAAGGTACTTTTCAGTGGTATTAGCATGGTCACATGCTCATTCTGGGGTTTCTTTGATAGTGTACAGGGACAATGCGATAAGCAAATGTTGGATGGTATAATTTATCATACTTCTGATATGGCCAAATACTAAAGAAAACGTTGAACCTGTCATGTGGTATTTCTGGAGATTGGTGAATCATTTCTCAGTGGTATTAGCATGCTTTCATGCTCAATCTGAGGACAGTTTAGCAATGTTTATAATGATGTCTACACTAAAGGTTCTAGCATGGAAAGATCTGAGCGTACAAGAACAAAAAAAGGCACAGTTATGAAGCCTGGCTTTTGCCTTGCAAAGCCTGCTTAAAGCCAGCTCATGCCTGGCTTTTGCCTTGCAAAGCCTGCCTAAAGCCAGCTCACGCCTGTCTTTTTCCTTGCAAAGCATGCCTAAAGCCATCTCACGCCTGGCTTTTTCCTTGCAACGCCTGCCTAAAGCCAGCTCAAGCGTGGCTTTTGCCTTGCATAGCCTACCTAAAGCTAGGTCAAGCCTGACTTTTTCCTTGCAAACCCTGCCTAAAGCCATGCTCTTCTACATGTTAAGTTTGATGAGTGGGAACATGATTAATACTTGGACAAACTCAGTTCACTGCATATGGAGTTCATTTAGTAGCTACACTTGGAATACTATGTTGTCTTTAACTCTGTGGTGGTGGTGTTTGGAATTCATTTTAGCCTATGGATAGTATACCCTGGCGCCTGGTGAGAGTTTGATAGGTGCTGCTTGGTATTTTTCACTGGCAATGGGATTCACATACACTGACAGGAGAAGGAAGCACTCAGCTTATATGTTGTAATAGCTAATTCATTAGATTTTAGCTTTTCTATCTTTTTAGTAGCTAGTACCTTCATGAAACTTCTATTTTGGTTTGGACATCTTGTAAGCTTTAGACCCATTTTGGGATTTTATTTATATATTAGCCACTAGGCAACCTGCCTAGTGGTATATTTTCTTTACAAAAATCACAAAAATTAAAATTAAAATTAAAAAAAATTAAATGTTTCAACCGATTTGGTCGGAATCAACATTAAAACGAGGTCTAACTGGTCATCGAGATTTGTGACCGAATCAATCGCAATCTGAAAGTTCAAATTTCAAATTTGCAACCAATTCGATTGCAAATCTATTTTTAATACACCCCTAACCCATTTTTTTTTCTTTTCTAGTTTTGTTTCCTCTCATCCACTCTCCTGTTCTACCCCCACCCGCTCTATTGAAAGATTTTCTCCTCGAATCTAACCATAAAAGATATGATTTCTCACCCTCTCCCCTACCCGCTCCCTATCCCGCGTCCAGCTGCCCCCTCCCCCTAATATTTTCCCCATGTTGTTTAACTCGATTTTGGTGCAGGAATCCAATGGCTCATCTCCCCTCCGATGGTGGTTCAACGGTAGATCCTTGGTCATATGTAAGTTTTTTTTGCATTAATTTAGTAAAATAATATGCATCAATTAGCTATATAATTTGCGATACAGTATTGATAAATAAGCAATAATTTTTACAATATAATATTTATATAGTGTTTGTTAAAAATTTACTTGTTTAGATTGATTAGCTATTTTTTTTTCTTTTTAGTTAGATGTTCTTGTGAAAATGGCTAGCTTATTTGTATGTATCCAATAGTAAATCAAAAAAATATTAGAATAATTTGGGTAAGTTCTTTAAGTATGAAATTCTTATATATATATATATAAAAATAACTTAAGTGCTAACACTTCTCTTTTAGAGTTGAACAATATTTTAATGATATATATAAGTACTTCTTAATTTTTAGGAAAAGGAACGTGGGGGAGATGTGGCTTATACTGAGGTCTTTACGGAGACCCACACGAAGAAGAAGGACGGCACAAGAGAAGGATGGGTCGAACCATGTGCTTCAAAGACATTTGTATGATCCCAACACCAACACTATATTATTTTTTTCTCTTGGTTTATTTTATTTATATAACGTGTATTATTTTTATATTAGGACAGGTATCATATTGATCTTGATGCACGACGACAAACTCAACCTGAAGGAACTCAGTTGGCACTTGAGGATATGACTAAAATTTGGATATAGGTGGCTGATGGCGTGAATAAAGCTATAAATATTATGTAATTATCTATTTTGCTATTAGTTTGAAAGTTATGTTTTCTTACTTCTTTTACTTTCTTTTCTTTATTTCTCGTGAAAATAATAAATAAAGGTCGAGTCTACGGGATTGGAGTACAACCATCCTCCAGTTATCCACCAGCAACATTATTCACTGGGGCATCAGTTTCCCAAGAAGCATGGAAGCTATGCATCAAAAAGTGGATCAAATGTCGCAAGAATTTCAAGCATCTCAGGCTTTGATCCAAAACTTAATAAATAAAAAAAGCAAGAAAGGTAATCAAGCTGCAATGGAGTCTGAATCTGAGTTTGAGGAGGAGACTGAGTCTAACTAGGCTATTTGAATGTTTTAGAGTCGAAGTTAGTGACATGTTGTTCTGTTGTAAATATTGGATTTGGATTATTATACTAGGTATTTGGTTGGTTGTTAGGTATTTGGTTGGTTTTTAGGTGTTTGATTGGCCGTTTTATTTGGCAGGTGGTGAAATTAAAAATACAACATAATTCTGCTAAAAATTTCCCAGATTTGCGGCAGAATCAGTCGTAAATTCACAAGAAATTACCCAGATTTGCGATTGATTCAGTCGAAAATTGAGAATTTCTAAAAACTTTTAATTAAGATTTGAGCCCGATTAAATTTCAAATTGAGAATTTCTGAAATTTTTGAATTAATTAATACTCAATATGTACGACAATTTCTGTTACACCCCATGTTTTTATACGTAAGAGTACGCCGTAAGTCAATTGATGTAAGCTTAGAAATGAGATCATCTTTAAAGTTCATAAAGTATGTTAATCATGTTAGCATGGAGGTTACAAATATCTAATAGCATAAATAAAAATTACCAAGAGGTTTGGAAGTCTTAGAAACTAAACGAATTGAAGAAAATATGTCTCCTCAAAAGTCGACCAATTGGGAATGTTATAACATGTGATTTTGGGGTGAGACTATGGTGATTAGAATGATAAAGAGGTTATGCTATGAGTTATCTTAGTCATATCATAGTCGTGTGTTATATTTTGAAGTCAAGCAAGTTGTGGAACAAAAGTTTGCAAATGTCATCACAAGTTACATTCATAAATGTGCTGAAAATTAGGTCAAATGTAGTTGAGCTTGTTTCCCAATATACTTGAAATTAAGGGTTGATCCACCTACCAAATTGAAGATCTACGAGACTAGTTTCTAACGCATAAACTGTTTGTTGATACCATATTGGAGTAGAGAGATATTGGTATTATTGCGAGACTGTGCAAGCAGCTCCCAATGGGACCCACTTAGACGGTGGATGATCATGAACATTTTAAAGAGCTTGGACGGCTTATTTTTGGTCATTTTTGATCAAGGACATTTTGCAAACTCTCTCAACACCTCTCTAATAGTTCTCAAGGGTTCCAAGTCGAATCCAAGGGTGTTTTACGTAAACTTAGCCTCAAAAGTTAGCCTAAGTGAAGAAGAGAGTCTCTATGGTGTTATGATGTGATTAAGGGTGCTTGTAAGCTAAGGGAAGCTTTGGTTCGAGTTTTTTCCCAGATTAATTAAGGTATGTATAACACCCTATTTCTTGGGGTTAATCTTATCTATGTGTTGGTTAAGTTATTTGGATGAAGAATTACAAGAAAGAACTTGAAGTTGTATAAGAAATTTTTGTCTCTTATAGGACTATTTTGGAGTTGTGTATATGACTTCATATGGCTCGAAATCTTGGGGAATAGCTTGGTTATAATGTTCTTATTGTTGTTATGCTTTTCAATGTGTTGAGTATGTTGATGATGTTGTAAATTGTCACGACTCAATTTCTCCTCTGTTGGGTATCTTGACGACACCTAGTCTTAAAGACTAGGTAAGCCTAACATTACCGTATATCCACCATAATATAAAAAACATTTGAATGCTTTCTGAAATGAAATCTCTATACATTACACGTTTTCCCAAAATCTGGTAGTACAATTCATAAGATTTACAAAAATGTTTACTATAACTCCTAAATACAATTGTTCAGAAATAACTACAACAGTGTATGAACAAAATAAGATGGTGACTCCGAAACCCGCGAACACTGTAGCGGTTTTACCTTGAGTCTACACAACACCAACCGCGCTGCTAGATATCGATCGATCGGCTACGCAAAAACCTGGAATCTGCACAAAGATGTGCAAAAGCCTAGTATGAGCACACCACAGTGGTGCCCAGTAAGTATCAAGACTAACCTTGGTGAAGTAGTGACAAGGACTAGTCAAGACACCCATTGGTCTAACGAACTGAACAATTAAAAATATAGGAACAATGGAATATGATATTTACATAAAAGAATTCGCGATATGGCTAACAATACAATAAATTCAACAAGGAAAGGAACAACAAGTGTCAGCGGAAACCATGAAATAACACAAAAGAGTAAAGGGAGCACAAACTAAATCCGGAACTTCATGTACAACAAGGACAAGTAATAACTCAGAAATTTCAACTACTTTGACATCAAGTTCTTAGTCAACTCCACTAGGTACCGAGCCTGGGAAAAATCACAACTCACGAGTCCCAATATCAAAACCCTAACATTGGCATCTCATGCCCTCATTTCATCTAATAACTGCACGGACGACTCACGTGCCAATTGGAGTCATTCCCACATATCAGGTAAGTACAACAAGGGTATCCATACTCAACAATAACAAGGATGCCCCTTAATTCGATTAGAGTGCTTAGATACGTGTATGCTTGTGGAGGTGTCCTAACATAATTCAACCAGCTAATAAGCATAAGGAAAGGAAAGGGGGACACGTACAATGTTTTCTCACAATTTTCACAAGAATAATCTCACACATTAAGTGTACCATTTCACAATATCAGCAACAAGAAATGCCCCCATGCCAACACCAATATCACAAACAATCCCTGAAACAGCCCACCTTGTCTCGTCACATGTGCTATAGCAAAGTGAATGCCCACCTTGTCTCTCCACACGCACACAATAATGTTCCCACCTTATCTCGCCACATGTGCAACCCACATATACTTATCCCGCCTTTTCACGTCGCATGTGAAATATCAATAGAAAATACGGCACGACAGAAACCTCGTGCAAATCCCCATATCAACAATTGTACGGCCGAAACCACGTGCATCACAATAACCACAACAAGTACAACAACAATAAGGACATAATATAAGATACAGTAAATACATCAGCTCAAGAACCTTCAATCACAAGAAAAGGGCAGAGCTAGTTCACAAGGAATAAGCACAATAAAGAATGCTAGGCATAATAAGAACAACTCAACAAGGAAGATAATAGCATGTAACGGTCATACCCAAATGCACGGTTCAACAACGAGAAACTAACACGAATCCAATAATTCCATGTAAGGGAAAGTCAACTAAGGTATAGGATATCTAAACTTCCTTTAGGGTTGAAAAATTACGAGGATATTCAACAATTTCACTTAAGGACAAGCAGCGAGAAGATAACCATAACCTCAACTAAGACTAAACAATTATAGGATGAGATGATGATAATTACAACTAGAGATAAGCAGTTATGAAGATATAGCATGACACTGAAAGGGGTAAAAATCTTCAGTTAAGTGAATTAGGAGTCACATAGGCAATAAGAGTGAATCCAAAAGCAAGTTATTCCAATTTACGTAGGTAGAGATGAAACTAGTAAATAGGAACTCATCCATATCAAGAACAACTTCATTCTCGGTGAATATAAGGACCTAAGATCCCTAAAGACCAACTTTTCACAAATAAGCCCGAGCACACACTCGTCACCTCGCGTACCCGGACTACAATTAGAATAGAATACTCAAATACCAAGGTAAAATCCGCCACAAAAGGCTAGGTAAGATACTTACCGCAAAGAAGACAACCGATACTCAAAAATTGGACTTCTCGGGTGAAACGACCTTCGGACGACTCAAATCCAACCAAAATAACTTCAAAACACAAATATAACTCATAAGAAACTATTCCGGACCATAAAGTCTCAATATTTAACAAAATCTAAAAATCGATCCTAAACTCGAACCCCTGGGCTCGCACCTTGGAACCCGAGAAATTTTGCAAAACCCGAACACCCATTCCAATATGAGTTCAACCACACAAAAATTATCAAATTCCGATACCATTTCGTCCCTCAAATAATGATTTTTCATTTTGAAAATTTTCTTGAGAAACCAATCTTTTCCTCAACTCAAAACACATTTTAAATGATAAAAATGAAGATAAAATCATGGAATATATTAAATAATAGGTGAATAACACTTACCCAATTGAATTTCTTGAAAACCCCACCAAGAATCGCTCAAAACCGAGCTCTACAAGTAAAAATATAGTGAAAATGGCCTAACCCTCGATTTGGAAAACTTATATTTTGCCCGGATGACTGACTATGCATCGCGAACGTGGAGATTGGGTCGCGATCTCGGAGAAGAAAATTGAGGCTGCCAAGAAATACCCATTCGCGAACGCGAGTGAAGACGCGAACATGATGAAAAATGGTCAGGAGCTTATGCGAACGTGGGGCAAATGATGCGAACGCGGAGAAGAAATAGCCAACAACCCCCAGCTTCTAATTTCTACTACGCGAATGCGAGGGAACAAATGTGAACGCGAAGAAGAAGAAAGCAGACCCTCATGATCGCGAAAGGTACTATGCGATCGCGATGAGGAAAAAATGGGGCAAATCAACATAACACTACGCGATCGCGACTGGAGCTACGCGATCGTGAAAGAGAACACCAGACACCAGAAACCATCAATCCAAAAATAGAAGAAATTGGCCCGAATCCTATCTGAAACACACCCGAGGCCCCCGGAACCCCGTCTAAATACACAAACAAGTTATATAACCCTACACGGACTCGCTCTAGGTCTCAAATCATATCAAACAATGCCAAAAATGCAAATCGCACCATGAATCAAACTATGAACTTGAAAATCTTCCAACTTCGAAAACTCGTGCCGGAATCGATCAAACCAACCCGGAATGATGTCAAATTTTGCAGGCAAGTCCCAAATAACATAAGGAACTACTCCAACCCCTGGAACCGCATTCCGAAACCAGTATCACCAAAGTCAAATATTGGTCAAACCTTTCCACTTTCCAAACTTCAACTTTCGCCAGAAGGCCCCAAATCACCCTACGGGCCTCCAAATCCAAATCCAGACGCACGCCTAAGTCTAAAATCACCACACAAATCTGTTGAGATCATAAAAAACCCATTCCAGAGTCCTTTACAAAAAAGTCTAATTCCGGTCTAATTCCTACCGCTTAAGCTTCCCAAACTAGAATCCTTTTTCCAATTCGACTCCGAATCATCCGGTAACTGAATTCAACCATGCACGCAAGTCGATACACATAATATGAAGTTGTTCAAAAACTTATGCCACCGAAAAGAACTTAAATTCTCAAAACAACCGGTCGGGTCGTTACATCCTCCCCTTCTTAAATAAATGTTCATCCTCGAACGTGTCAAGATTCGCCTTGAAGTCCTCAAATCACTTAATGCACAGTTCCAACATACACCTGCGGGTGATACCGCGTCACCGCAATCTACATAAACCTGACGACACCATCTCAACTTAAATTTAGCCTTTCTACCAACACCGATAAGCCTCATACCCCAAATTTGCACCTACTATTCATTTCCAAAAGACCTGATTCTAAATCCATATCCGGTATCAGTCTCAACCAGCTGTATCAACTCATGCCTACACCCACAAGCTACGACCACACAACATAACACACCACACATACGCCCATAATAACACTTCTGATCATAATAGCTGCCTGAAATCAACCCAGCACCGACAATTAGCCTCATGTCCGATAGAACTCTATTTCAAATCTCCATAACAATGATAATGATTCAAGAAACACGAAGAACTTATAATTAGACATCTGAATCACCAAGCCAAAACTAACACCACCAGGAACACATCCCGCAAGCTAAAAATCAAGAAGCATAGAACAAAAATGACCGAATATGAAAAGAGAAACACATAAAGGAACTGTCAAACGAGCCCTACATGCACAAATCTCTATCGGTACTAACCTACAAAAAGACATAACAAGGAAATAATTAAAGTATATGAACAAGCCACAAGGATCCCATCCTGATGTAACTCTCCACCGCGTCACACAGCCTTGTTCAAATAGATCAAATCTCATGAAATCACGAGGGTCTTGCCCTCCACTCTAAATCACAGGTCAAATATACATCCTACTAATCGAAATCTTCCACTAAATCAGTTCTGTTTTGCCAATAAAATAACAACACTTACTGAACTCTCACCCCATAAAGTACCAAATCACAGAGTGTAACCAAGAATACTCGGGAAATCACACCAAACCTACCATGATGAACAACAAGGACTCACTTATAATCTCACCACTCTCAATGATGGATAAAAACAACGATAGACACAGGCTACCAATCATAGAACCTCTCGACAGGGGCAACATATAAACAGAGTGCACATCTTGAAACTCACCCATAAACGGAATAACAAATAAGGGAACTCGTCCCGATAAGCATAACCGAAATGAAAAACGAATGGTTCACTCTATAAAAAATCAAAGCATACCTATATGATAACATTTGGTACAACGACCTCCAACCAACTATATGAAACAAATCAACGGGCCGGGCCTCCCCCTCTTGGGCGCCCCCTACTCGCTTGAATACCCCAATGTGACACATCTTCCTGGAGTCTGGGACACTCTCTCATCATGTGGATGGTATCTCCACACTCAAAGCAACCTCTCTACTGATGTGGTTGTGGAAACTGCGCACTACGAGTACTCTGAGACCCATGAGCACCTGAAACACTGTGCGAAGCCGAAAGTGCAAACTGGACTGGCTGACCCCCAAAACCTCTACATGTCATACCCTACCTCCAAAATAAGGACCAGTAGATATCCCCGGCCTATGAGGCCTCCTCGCCTCTATGTCCTCTCTCTCCTGGCCTCGCCTTTCCTCTCTCTCATAGCCCTGCCTGTCATCCCTCTCTCGATCCCACATTCCCTCAACTCGGTGAGCAATCCCTACCACCTGCTGAAATGAAACATCTGATTCTAACTCCCGAGCCATGATGAATCAAATATCATGCCTGAGCCACTCAATGAATCTATGGACACGCTCTCTAATTGTAGTGACCAAAGTAGGAGCATGTCTGGCAAAATCACTGAATCTGATGGTACACTCTGATACTGACATAGTGCCCTGGCGCAGCTGCTCAAACTCCATGCGCCATGCATCCTGGAGGGACTGAGGTACAAACTCTCTCAAGAACATCTCTGAAAACTGACCCTATGTAAATGAAGTTGACTTGGCCGGGGTACCCAACTCATATGCCCGCTACCACTAATAAGCCGCTCCCCTGAGCTTAAATGTAACAAAAGCAACCCCGTTGGTCTCCACAATACCCATATTACGTAGAATGAGGTGACACTCATCCAGGAAACCCTAGGCATCATCTTACGCCAATCCACTAAAGGTAGGAGGGTGGTACTTCTTCTACCTCTCAAGTATAAGTTCTTCTTCCTCAAATGCTGCTGCCCTAACCACGGGCTGAACTGGGACCACAGGTTGTGCTGCCATGACATATGGAAACCGACAAACATGATCTCTTTACTCTGGAGTGTGGGCGGTGGGAGTCTAAGCCCCTCCCCCAATCTGTGAAGTAGTTGGTGCAACCGGAATCAACCCCGCCTGAATCAATGTACCAAACATGCTCAGGAAATGTGCTAAAGTCTTCTGAAGTCCGGGGATAACAGCAGGCGCCTCTGGTACCTGCCACCCAACTTGAACTACTGGCAGCTCCTCAACTACTGCTCTGGTAGGTACCCAAGCTGCGAAACGTGATGTTTGTCGGCCTCTACCTCTTCCCCAAGAGACATCTTCTCCGGGGGTAATGTCATCAGAAACCATAGCATGTGTCCTCACCAACTGTGAGAGAATGGAATGATAAATTTCAAACTTCAAGATCAATGCACTAGCAAATTAGAAATGAAGGAAATGAAGTTATCCTAATAGTTCTGTAGCCTCTCAAAGATAAGTACAGACGTCTCCACCCCGATCCGCAAGACTCTACTAAACTTGCCTATGACTCGCAACATCTATGAACCTACAACTTTGATACCAACTTGTCACAACCCAATTTCCCCTCTGTTGGGTATCGTGACGACACCTAGTCTTAAGGACTAGGTTAGCCTAACATTACCGAATATCCACCATAATATCAAAAACATTTGAACGCTTTCTGAAATGAAATCTCTATAAATTACACGTTTTCCCAAAACCCAGTAGTACAAGTCATAAGCTTTACAAATTTTTTTACTATAACTCCTAAATACAACTGTTCAGAAATAAATACAACAGTGTATGAATAAAATAAGACGGTGACTCCAAAAACCCCAAATGTTGTAGTGGTTTTACCTTGAGTCTTTACAACAGTAACTGCGCTACTAGCTATCGATCGACCGGCTACGCAAAAACTTGGAATCTGCACCAAAATATGCAGAAGTGTAGTATGAGCACACCACAACGGTGCAAAATAAGTATCAAGACTCCTCGGTGAAGTAGTGACGATGACTAGTTAAGACACCCACTGGTCTGACAAACTGAACAGGTAGAAATATAGGAACAATGGAATATGATATTTACATAAAAGACTTCACGATATGGCTAACAATACAGTAAATTCAATAAGGAAAGGAACAACAAGTGTCAAAGGAAACCATGAAATAACACAAAGAGTAAATGGAACACAAACTAAATCTGGAACTTCATGTACAACAAGGACAAGTAATAACTCAGCAATTTCAACTACTTTTACATCAAGTTCTTAGTCAACTCCACTAGGTACCGAGCCTCGGACAAATCACAACTCACGGGTTCCAATATCTGAACCTTAACATTGGCATCTTGTGCCCTCATTTTAGCTTATAACTGCACAGACGACTCATGTGCCAATTGGAGTCATTCTTACATATCAGGTAAGTACAACAAGGGTGTCCATACTCAACAATAAAAAGGAAGCCCCTTAATTCGATAAGAGTTCTTAGCTACGTGTATGCTTGTGTAGGTGTCCTAACATAATTCAACCAGCTAATAAGCATAAGGAAAGGAAAGGGGGACACGTATAATGTTTTCTCAAAATTTTCACAAGAATAAGGTCACACAGTAAGTGTACCATTTCACAATATCATTAACAAGAAATACCTCAGGCCAACACCAGTATCACAAACAATCGCTGACACAACCCACCTTTTCTCGCCACGTGTGCTATAGTAAAGTGAATGCCCGTCTTGTCTCGCCACATGCGCACAATAATGTTCCCACCTTGTCTCGTCACATGCGCAACCTACATATACTTATCCCGCCCAGTCACGCCACATGTGCAATATCAATAGAAAACATGGCACGTCAGAAACCTCGTGAAAATCCCCATATCAACAATTGTACGGCAGTAACCTCGTGCATCACAATAACAACAACAAGTACAACAACAATAATGTCAATAATACAAGATATGGTAAATACATCAACTCAAGAACCTTCAATCACAAGAAAAGGGCAGAGCTAATTCACAAGGAATAAGCACAATAAAGAATGCTGGCATAATAAGAACAACTTAACAAGGAAGATAATAGCATGTAACAGTTATACCCAAATGCACAGTTCAACAACAAGAAACTAACATGAATTCGATGATTCCATGTAAGGGCAAGTCAACTAAGGTAAACTTCCTTTAGGGTTGAACAATTACTAGGATATTCAACAATTTCACTTAAGGACAAGCAGCGGGAAGATAACCATGACCTCAACTAAGACTAAACAATTTAGGATGAGATGATGATAATTACAAATAGAGATAAGCAGTTATGAAGATATAGCATGACAGTGAAAGGGGTAAAAATCTTCACTTAAGTGAATTAGGAGTCAAATAGGCAATAAGAGTGAATCAAAAAGCAAGTAATTCCAATTTACACAGGTATAGATGAAACTAGTAATAGGAACTCAGCCATATCAAGAACAACTTCATACTCATTTAATATAAGGACCTAAAATCCCTAAAGGCCAACTTTCCACAAATCAGCCTGAGAACGCACTCGTCACCTCACGTATCCGGACTACAATTAGCATAGAAGACTCAAATCTTAAAAGGAAATCCCCCACACAATGTTAGGAAAGATACTTACCTCAAAAAAGAAAACCGATACTCAAAAATTGGACTTCTCGAGTGAAAATACCTCCGGACGGCTCAAATCCAACCAAAATAACTTCAAAACACAAATATAACTCATAAAAAACTATTCTAGATCATAAAGTCTCAATCTTTAACAAAATTTAAAAATCGACTCAAAACTCGACCCCCCGAGCCCGCACCTCAAAACCTGACAAATTTTTCATAATCCGAACACTCATTCCAGTATGAGTTCAACCATACAAAAATTATCAAATTCTGATACCATTTCGCCCATCAAATCATGATTTTTAATTTTCAAAAACCAACCTTTTCTTCAACTCAAAACACAATTTAAATGACAATAATATAGATAAAATAATGGAAAATATTAAATACAAGGTGATGAACACTTACCCAATCGAATTTCTTGAAAAACCCACAAAGAATCGCTCTAAACCGAGCTCTACAAGTCAAAATATAGTGAAAATGGCCTAACCCTCGATTTAGAAAACTTATGTTCTGCCGAGATGATTATGCATCGCGAACGCAGAGATTGGGTCGCGATCGCAGAGAAGGAAATTGAGGCTGCCAATAAAGACCTCTTCGCGAACGCGAGCGCGATGAACAATGGACAGGAGCTTACGCGAACGCGGAGAATATGATGCAAACGCGGAGAAGAAATAGCCAACAACCCCCAGCACCTAATTTCTACTACGCGAACGCGAGGGGATAAATGCGAATGCGAAGAAGAGGAAAGCAGACCCTCACGATCGCGAAAGGTACTATGTGAACGCAATGAAGTAAAAATGGGGCAGATCAACAGAACACTACGCGATCACGAAGGAGAACACTAGACACCAGAAACCAACAATCCAAAAATAGAATAAATTGGCCCGAAGCACATCTGAAACACACTTGAGGCTCCCAGGACCCCGTCTAAACACACAAACAAGTTATATAACCTTACACGGACTCGCTCGATGTCTCAAATCATATAAAAAAATGTCGAAAATGCAAATAGCGCCATGACTCGAACTATGAACTTCCAAATCTTCCAACTTCGAAAACTCGTGCCGGAATCGATCAAACCAACCCGGAATTACGTCAAATTTTGAGACAAGTACCAAATAACATAAAGGAACTACTCCAACCCTCGAAACCGCATTCCAACCCCAGTGTCACCAAATTCAAACATTGGTCAAACCTTTCCACTTTCAAAACTTCAACTTTCGCCGAAAGGCCCCAAATCACCCTACGGGCCTCCAAATTCAAATCTGGATGCACACCAAAGTCCAAAATCACCACACGGAGCTGTTGAGATCATCCAAAACCCATTTCGGAGCCGTTTACACAAATGTCAAATTCCGGTCAAATTTGCACCGCTTAAGCTTCCAAAACTAGAATCCTTCTTCCAATTCGACTTCGAATCATCCGGTAACTGAATTCAACCATGCACGCAAGTCGATACACATAATATGAAGTTGTTCAAGACTTTACGCCGCCGAACGTAGCTTATATTCTCAAATTGACCGGTCGGGTCGTTACATCCTCCCCATCTTAAACAAACGTTCATCCTCGAACGTGTCAAGATTCGCCTCGAAGTCCTCAAATCACTAAAAGAACACTTCCAACATACACCCGTAGGTGATACCACGTCACCCCAATATACATAAACCTGACGACGCCATCTCAACTGAAATTTAGCCTTTCTACCAATATCGATAAGCCTCATACCCCAAATTCTCACCTTCTATTCATTTCCAAAAGACCTGATTCTAAATCCATATCCGGTATCAGTCTCAACCAGCTGCATCAACTCATGCCTACACCCACAAGATATGACCACACAACATAACACACCACACATAGGCCCATAATAACACTTCTTATCACAATAGTTTCCCGAAATCAACCCAGCACCAACAATTAGCCTCATATCCGATAGAACTCTATTTCAAATCTCCATAACAGTGATAATGATGCAAGAAACATGAAGTCCTCATAATTAGACATCCGAATCACCAAGCCACAACTAACACCACCAGGCACACACCCCGCAAGCTAAAACTCAAGAAACGCAGAACGAAAATGACCGAATATGAAAAGAGAAACACATAAGGGAAATATTAAACGAGCCCGACAAACACAACTCTTTATAGGTACTAACCTACAAAACAATATAACAAGGAACGAATTAAAGTATACGAACAAGTAACACGGATCCCATCCTGATAGAACTCTCTACCGCGGCACACAACCCTGTTCAAATAGATCAAATCTCATGAAATCACGAGGGTCTCTCCCTCCACTCTAAATCACAGGTCAAATATACATCCTACTAATCAAAATCTTCCACTAAATCAGTGTGTTTTTGCCAATAAAATCACAACACTTACTTAACTCTCACCCCGTAGAGTACCAAATGACAGACCATAACCAAGAATACTCCAGAAACTACACCAAACCTACCATGATGAACAACAAGGACTCACTTCTTATCTCACCACTCCCAATGATGGATACAAACAATGATAGACACGGCCTACTAGTCATAGAACCTTTCGACAGGGGCAACACATAAACAAAGTGCACATCATGAAACTCACCTATAAACGGAACAACAAATAAGGGAACTCGTCCCGATAAGCATAACCGAAATGAAATATGAATGATGCGGTCTATAAAAAATCAAAGCATACATGTATGATAACATCTGGCACAACGGCCTCCAGCCTACTATATGAAACAAATCAACGGTCGGGTCTCCCCTTCTTGGGCGCCCCTTACTCGCCTGAATACCCGACTGTGACACATTTACCCGGAGTTTGGGATAGTTTCTCTTCATGTGGATGGTATCTCCACACTCAAAGCAACCTCTATGCTGACGTGGTTGTGGAAACTGCGCAGTACGAGTACTCTGAGAAACATGAGCACCTGTAACACTGTGCGAAGCCGGAAGTGCAAACTGAACTGGCTGACCCACAAAACCTCTACCATGTCGTACACTGCCTCCAAAATAAGGTCCCCTAGATCTTCCCGGCCTATGAGGCCTCCTCGCCTCTCTGTCCTCTCTCTCCTGGCCTCGCATGTCCTCTCTCTCATAGCCCCGCCTGTCATCCCTCTCTCAATCCCACATGCCCTCAATTCGGTGAGCAATCCCTACCACCTGCTGAAAGAAAACATCCGACTCTAACTCCCGAGCCATGCTGAATCGAATATAACATTTGATACCCTCAATGAATCTATAGACATGCTCTCTAACTGTAGCGACCAAAGTAGGTGCATGTTTGGCAAAATCACTGAATCTTACAACATACTCTGATAATGACATAGTGCCCTAGCGCAGCTGGTCAAACTTCGCGCACCATGCATCTCGGAGGGACTAAGGTAGAAACTCTCTCAAGAACGTCTCTGAAAACTGACCCCATGTAAGTGAAGCTGACTCGGCCTGGCTACTCAACTCATATGCCCGCCACCACTAATATGCCGCTCCCCTGAGCTTAAATGTAACAAAAGCAACCCTGCTCGTCTTCATAATACCCATATTACGAAGAATGCGGTGAAACTCCTCCAGGAAACCTTGGACATAATCTCTCGCCAATACACTGAAGGTAGGAGGGTGGTACTTCTTGTACCTCTCAAGTCTAAGTTGTTCTTCCTCAGATGTTGCTTCCCTAACCACGAGCTGAACTAGGACCACAGGTTGTGCTGCCATGACACTTGGAACCTGACTAATATGATCTCGTTGCTCTAGAGTGTGGGCGGCGGGAGTTTGAGCCCCTCCCCCAGTTTGTGAAGTAGCTGGTGCAACCGGAATCAACCCCGCCTGAGTCAATTTACCAAACATGCTTAAGAATTGTGCTAAAGTCTCCTGAAGTCCAGGGGTAATAGCAGGCGCCTCTGGTACCTGCCCTCTAACTAGAACTACTGGCAGCTCTTCAACTGCTGCTTTGGCAGGTGCCCTAACTGTGGCACGTGCTCCTCGTCGGCCACTACCTCTGCTCCTAGTGACATCTGCTCCGAGGGTAACGTCATCAGGAACCGCAACTCATGTCCTCACCTCATGTGAGAGAATGGAATGATAAATTTCAAACTTCTAGATCAATGAACTCGGACGATAGGTATGGAGGAAATGGAGTTATCCTAATAGTTCCGTAGACTCTCAAAGATAAGTACAGACGTCTCCGTACCGATCCGCAAGACTCTACTAAACTCTCTTATGACTTGCAGCACCTATGAACCTACAGATCTGATACCAACTTGTTACAACCCAATTTTCCCTCTGTTGGGTATCATGACGACACCTAGTCTTAAGCACTATATAAGCCTAACATTACTGAATATCCACCATAATATCAAAAACATTTGAATGCTTTCTGAAATGAAATCTGTATACATTACACATTTTTCCAGAACCCGGTAGTCCTCATAAGCTTTACAGAAATTTTTACTATAACTCCTAAATACAATTGTTCAGAAATAAATACAATAGTGTATGAACAAAATAAGATGGTGACTCTGAAACCCAGGAATGCTGTAGCGATTTTACCTTGAGTTTCCACAACAGCAACCGTGCTGCTGGCTATCGATCGACCGGCTACACATAAACCTGGAATCTGTACAAAAATATGCAGAAGTGTAGTATGAGCACACCATAGCGTTGCCGAGTAAGTATCAAGACTAACCTCGGTGAAGTAGTGACCAGTTGTAGTCAAGACACTCACTGATCTAACAAACTGAACAAGTAGAAATATAGGAACAACATAATATGATATTTACATAAAAGACTTCGTGATATGGCTAAAAATACAGTAAATTCAATAAGGAAAGGAACAAACAAGTGTCACCGGAAACCATGAAATAACAAAAAAGAGTAAATGAAACACAAACTAAATCTAGAACTTCATGTACAACAAGGAAAAGTAATAACTCAGCAATTTCAACTACTTTTATATCAAGTTCTTAGTCAACTCCACTAGGTACCGAGCCTCGGAAAAATCACAACTCACGTGTCCAATATCTGAACCCTAACATTGGTATCTCGTGCCATCATTTTAGCTAATATTTGTACGGACGACTCACGTGCCAATTGGATTAATTCCCACATATATGGAAATTAAAACAAGGGTATCCATACTCAATAATAAAAAGGAAGCCCCTTAATCCGATAAGAGTGCTTAGCTACGTGTATGCTTGTGTAGGTGTCCTAACATAATTCACCCAACTAATAAGTAGAAGGAAAGGAAAGGGGGACACATACAATGTTTTCTCACAATTTTCACAAGAATAAGCTCACACAGTAAATGTACCATTTCCCAATATCAATAACAAGAAATTCCCCCAGGCCAACACCAGTATCACAAACAATCCCTGACGCAGTCCACCTTGTCTCGCCACGTGTGCTATAGTAAAGTGAATGCCGGCTTTGTCTCGCCACATGCGCACAATAATGTTCCCACCTTATCTCGCCACATGCGCAACCCACATATACTTATCCTCCCTTGTCACACCGCATGTGCAATACCAATAGAAAAAACAGCACGATAGAATCCTCGTGCAAATCCCTATATCAACAACCATACGGCAGAAACATTATGTATCACAATAATAATAAAAATAATGACAATAATAAAGATACGGTAACTACATCAACTCAAGAACCTTCAATCACAAGAAAAGGGAAAAGCTAGTTCACAAGGAATAAGCACAATAAAGAATGCTAGGAATAATAAGAACAGCTCAACAAGGAAGATAATAGCATGTAATAGTCGTACCCAAATGCACGATTCAACAACAAGAAACTAGCACGAATCCAATAATTAAATGTAAGGGCAAGTCAATCAAGGTATAGGATATCTAAACTTCCTTTAGGGTTGAGCAATTACGAGGATATTCAACAATTTCACTTAAGGACAAGCAACGGGAATATAACCATAACCTCAATTAAGACTAAACAATTATAGGATGAGATGATGATAATTACAAATAGAGATAAGCAGTTATGAAGATATAATATGACATTGAAAGGGGTAAAAATCTTCAGTTAAGTGAATTAGGAGTCAAATAGGCAATAAGAGTGAATCCAAAAGCAAGTAATTCCAATTAACGTAGGTAGAGATGAAAGTAGTAAATAGGAACTCAACCATATCAAGAACTTCATAATTAGTGAATATAAGGACCTAAGATCCCTAAAGGCCAACATTCTACAAATAAGCCTTCGCACGCACTCGTCACCTCGCGTACCCGGACTACAATTAGCATAGATGACTCAAATCCAAAGGGGAAATCCCCCATACAAGGTTAGGCAAGATACTTACCTCAAAGAAGACAACTGATACTCAAATATTGGACTTCTCGGGTGAAAAGACCGGCAGACGGCTCAAATCCAAACAAAATAACTTCAAAACACAAATATAACTCATAAGAAACTATTCCGGATCATAAAGTCTCAATCTTTAATAAAATCTAAAAATCGACCCAAAACTCAATACACCGGGCCCGCACCTCGTAACCCTACAAATTTTACAAAATCTGAACACCCATTCCAATATGAGTTCAACCATACAAAAATTATCAAATTTCGATACCATTTTGTCCCTCAAATTGTGATTTTTCATTTTGAAAATTTTCTTCAAAAACCAATCTTTTCCTCAACTCAAAACACATTTTCAATGATAAAAATAAAGATAAAATCATGGACAATATTAAATACTAGGTGAAGAACACTTGCCCAATCGAATTTGTTGAAAAACCTACCAAGAATCACTCAAAACCGAGCTCTACAAGTCAAGATATGGTTAAAATGGCCTAACCCTCGATTTGGAGAACTTTTATTCTACCCAGTTGACTATGCATCGCGAACGCGGAGATTGGGTCACGATCGTGGAGAAGAAAATTGAGGCTTCCATGAAAGACCACTTCGCTAATGCGAGTGAAGGGACACGAACACGATGAGCAATGGACAGGATCTTATGCGAACGCGGGGCAAATGATACTAACACGGTGAAGAAATAGCTAACAACCCCCAGCTCCTAATTTCTACTACACTAACGCGAGGGAACAGATGCGAACGCAAAGAAGAAGAAAACATACCTTCACGATCACGAAAGGTACTATGCGAATGCGATGAATAAAAAATGGGGCAGATCAACAGAACACTATGCGATCGCGACTGGAGTTACTCAGTAATCCAAAAATAGAAGAAATTGGCCCGAAGCACATCCAAAACACACCCCAGGCCCCCGGAACCCCGTATAAACACAAAAACAAGTTCTATAACCCTACACGGACTCGCTCGAGGTCTCAAATCATATTAACCAACACTGAGAAGCCAAATCACGCCATGAATCGAACTATGAACTACTAAATCTTCCAACTTCAAAAACTCGTGCCATAATCGATCAAACCAACTTGGAATGACGTCAAATATTGCAGGAAAGTCCCAAATAACATAACGGAACTAGTCCCACCCTCGGAACCGCATTCTGACCTAGGTATCCCCAAAGTCAAACATTGGTCAAACCTTTCCACTTTCCAAATTTAATCTTTCGCCAAAAGGCCCCAAATCATCCTACGGGCCTCCAAATCTAAATTCGGACGCACGTCTAAGTGAAAAATCACCACACAAAGTAGTTGTGATAATCCAAAACCCATTCCGGAGCCGTTTACACAAAAGTTAAATTTCAGTTAAATTCCCACCGCTTAAGCTTCCATAACTAGAATCTTTCTTCCAGTTCAAATCTGAATCATCCGGTAACTGAATTCAACCATGCACGCAATACACATAATATGAAGCTATTCAAGACCTTACGCCTCCAAACAGATCTTAAATTCTCAAAATGATCGGTCAAGTCGTTACATAAATAGGAGAAGAAGCATCCGCACAATACCTAGAAGTTGTTCATGTCGTTGTCTTATGTTGTGTGGTTGTTTGATGTTACTTTTATGATGGATATAAGGTTGTAGTTTCATGTAAATATATGTTTATATTCTGGACCTATTGATTGTGTTGTAAGTACAGGGAATATGGGAAAAAGAGTTGGGGTTTGGTTCCAATCCAAGCTTGCCGCTCGTCGTGTTAAATAACAGTTTTGTGTGTGACGTTTGTGGACTTGTTGTTGTGTATATTGATTGGATTTTTTGGGCTATTGGTATATGGTATTGGAGAATTCCCTTGTTATAGGGGAGATGCTGCCTATATTTACAAAAACGAGCTACTAGCTTAAGTTACAAACTTAGCCTTTACTCAACATCGATTTTGAATCTCCCTATGCTATGGTAGACTGAGTTGAGTTGTTTCAAGAGTTACTTGGAAGCTATTAAGGACCCAACAAGGTTAAGCTATGTTAAGTCTAAACCTTTCCATCATTTTGGTTTGATCCCGTAACAACATGTGTTTGATAACGAGACATAAAAAGAAGTTCATATTCCTGAATTTATGTACATTGTCCTAGTCTCATAAGTTACAACATTCTCCGTTATCTGGAATTCATATTCAGTTTAGTATTGTCTTCTTTCATCTAAGAGATCAGAGAGTCTATATATGTATATATATAGTATTACAGTATTTTCACCACCATCGAGTTCTAATCGATGGGCAGGCCCCTATTGGGCAACCTCTGATCTGATGGTAAGTGATATACTGATTCTACTGCGGACAAGTGCCTATGAGCGAGCCCAAAATGGCCGAGATACAGATCTTAATATGACTGAGCGCCTATGAGAAAGCCTACTAAGGTAGAGCAGTTACATATACCGAGCCTTATAAGGTCGGAAAACTATTTTACTTACTATATTGAGAGAGATGAGTCAATATCACCAGGTAAGCATATCGTCAGATCATCTTTGACTCCTAGGTATTTTCAGTTATTACATTATCAGTTCAGTTTCACCTTTCGATTATTCTGGTGCATTACATACTTAGTACATTATTTCTTACTAACGTCTCTTTTGTTGGGGATCCTGCATTTCATGCTTTCAGGTCCTGATAGACAACTGGATAAACCTTCATTGTAGACAAAGTCAAACATCAGCTTGGTTGGTAAACTCCACTTCCCCGGAGTTACCAGGTCTATACCTTGGAGTCCATTTTGAATATACAGGTTTGATGGGTAGGTCGGGGCTTATATCGACCATGATACGATTCAGTTACCCCTAGAGGCTTGTAGACGAGTCCTGTACATTTTTTATATCAGTATCATGGCTTTACCAGCCATATGTATATGTTTAGTTTGGTATTGGTGGTTGTAGATGTTATTTTCAGATGATTCAAAATATGGCCTCATCGGCCTAGGTTAAGGGTTATCCCTCTAGAGTTCACACTTATAGAGTGGTACACTCGGGCTGAGTATCGCACCGAGTGTCGGCCATGCCTCTTCAGTTTTGGGGCATGACAAACTTGGTATCAGAGCAGTTGATAAGTGGGGATTTTAACTACCTATTAGCACCTTTTATCTTTCATTTTAGTCCAAAAGTGTTTAAATGTATTCCCGATATCTGATCAAATATGCTTATTTGCAAGAGTATTGGAAAATGAGACACTATGATGCAATCCAACTCAAGAAAGAGTGATCTGAACAAGGACAAAAATCAGGCATACAAGCTCAAGTGCGGACCGTAGATTTCTATCTGCAGCTGCAGATTGTGAAGGAAAATCAATAGAGTCCCAATGCAATGTGAGGCCGCAAAAGCTACACAAGATCCAAAGTTCAGAGAGTGTTATTTCAATCTCAACAAGAAATGCGGACCGCACAATAATTGTGCGACCGTAGAAATCAGCTAAGTGACCGAACTCAGAAAATATGCGGTCCGCAGAAGAGCCCTGTGCGGCTGCACTCAGAATTGTGCAGATTGCAGAACATGAGAGATGCAACTGCAATCCATAATTTTGCAGCCGTAGAGTCAACTCCTGTCAAGACTGAAGAGAAGTTCGGACCGCACATAGAATTGTGCGGCCGCAGAACCTTCGAAAGGGCACTTTTGTTCTGAAAATTCCAGCTTTGTATAAGTAGACTACTTTCATGAAATTAGGTTAAGTTTTGAATATTGAAAGTTCTGTAGCCGTTTTTCTTTAGCCCTTTAGGCAACTTTAGCTTATATTTGTGATTTAACATTGGATTTTCATCTTTTAATCTTGCAATGTGAGTTTTATTATCTTTTCTTCTTTATTTTCTTCTTTATCCACTATGGGTAGCTAGATTTTTAGTTAGGGTTGTGACCCAACCCTAGTGTGTAAACCTAATTGGTGTTTGATTTAGGGCTTATTTATGGTTGGGTGTTTATTATTTATCCTTGTTCTTTTTTTAATTGTAGAATTAATGGTTGCAAACATTATGTCATGCCTATTTGACTTGGTCTCTACTTGAGAAAGAGAGACTTAGTCTAGGAAAACTTGGCTAACAAGAACTTGGGACAAAATCAAGAGATTAATAGTCCCAATTAAAGGGTTGAACCTAGAGATAGTAAAACCGACTTGAGAATTTTATCAACTGTTTTATTCAATACCCATTTGGACTTGAGAAAGCCAAATTGGGCAAAACCACTCTCTTACCGAGAGGTATTGAGCGGGTAAATGTGTGTTGATAGCTATAACACACCCCTACCAACAAAATAAGCTTTAACGCTTACAACCAGTTAGGCAAACATCTAGGTGAAGGTCATAGCCCTATGCATTTTTATATATTTAAAAAACATCCAAAAAAAATATTCTCTAGTTTTATCTCTTAGAATTCAATCCTTAGCATAATTTTAGAAGTACAAACAAAATAATATTTGTGGAAGTGCAATCTAGATACTTCACGTGCTCTATCCAAATATATACTACTTATTCCCATCTCAGATCCATGTGGATTCGATCCCGACTCATTGTTGGGTATTATTATTGCAATCGACGATTTCATAACCTCGAATAGAGGTGTGAGTTGGCCTCGAGATCAGCAGTTCTATCCTAGGGAGTCTACAAGCTGTGTCTGGTAGAGTCTTGTTTATGAGTGCATGTGCACCACACTTATAAGCACGAGACTACATGGCACTTAAGGCTTTCACTCTTTCTTTTTACTCTAGATCGTGTGGTAGAGCTCAGTTGTAAGATTCAAACTCCTAACTTTTATTTTATTCATAATACAATGACACCTATATCCAGAAAGATAGTTGGTAAGAGATTGAATGTGGATGTAGAAGAGTTGAGTTAGAAGAACACGATTTTGCATCATGCTTACGATGAGTAAATGTGAGGTCTTCAATAGATCATGTGTATACTAATATGTGTACGCTTCATGATAAGGAACCCTAAGGCATGGATATCTATCCACCTATGTGGTAAAAAGCAATAAGAGAATCAGAAGGTAGATACAACTTTCAACAAGTAAAAGAAACAAGGTGAAGAAGGGTACGTGCTAACCAGTTAGTGAAGATTATCAATATTTACAATTCAGGTAGAGAAATATAAACATTCTCAGTTACTTTCCACAGAAATAGAGATATATACAATTGGCCATACCTATCTCTGTTGTGCCATATGGGAGCTAACATTTATTGTTTAAGAGAAAGATGGGACATCGGGATCCAACTAGGGTTAGAGTAACCCGAAATGGTGGACGAATTGTTATCATTAGCTAAAATTTTCAAAGGATAGTGCAAACGTGGTAATAGATCTCCTTGTGAGACACCCAGATAGTGCACTCTAGAATAGAACAGTCAGATATGAATACTAAAATGTTCAGAAATTTCAAAATACAGGTAGTGGAATCCTACAAGAGATAAATATTTACCTTAGTATGGCTCCCGTCCCTAGTTAAGAGAGAATGTTAGGTGACCCGAATATCCAGTAGATAGATCAAGGGGATCTAAAAGCGAAAGAATTTTTTGCTAAAGTTTTCAGAATAAAGTGATAGACAGAGATATTAGCAGGAGAACAAGAAAAGAGTAAATGAAGTATTATGAGTAGGATGTGATAAATTGGTGATAACGGTAATCAAAATATGACAGGATAATAGAGTCTATAGTCAAGTGAAGGAAAAGACAACAGGTGACAGGCCTTGAGACCATAAAGAGTATAATCCATAAAGTCATATCCTTACTTTTGGTAACTCCAACATGATTACTAGAAGGCTAAGTTAGAACTCCGGATTAATAGAAATTAGTATGGTCTAGTAAACAAGAAAAAAATCGAACATGATTTAGGGACCAAAGGAATTTATAATAGTCGAAACCATGAGAATTATTTGATATCACGCTCCGGCAATAATATATTGGACAACAGAAGAATAACCTTTAAAGGTCATTGGGGAAGACGCTTCCCCAAAGCAAGCACTGTGAGCAGAGTTAAGCTTAAGGGACTAAGTGTGCTAGTTACACTAGGTGTCACCCTCATGCATAAGAAATTCAGTTATCTGGGGCACAGAAGGGTTACCACAAGACGAGTAAGAGTCAGTGAAGATGTGAAAAGAGGTCGAAGATGAAGAGGTAAAATATTTATAAGTAAATCTTCATAGCGTTAAATGTTAATACTCCCCTAAAAGGGGGAAGATGGTGTGAAAATGTATTAAGCCGGATTTAAGTAGTTCAAGAAACTATGAAATAGTAAAGGAAAAATGTGGTAAAATGGGGAAAGAAATTATATTGTATTTATTCAGATCCTATAGATATGCTATGATTCGAGAACATTATGCAAGCACGACACCGGAGAGAGGCAGTAAGCATTCCCACAACAGATGTTATTGATAAATAAGTGTGAATGAACATTTGATACATGAGGATCCAGTGCAAAAGGTAAGTTAAACAAAAGACATAACCCAAGAGAGGTTATGCAGAACATAAACATGAGCATAGACTGATGAGTAGTTAGTAGTTGATTCAGGAAGAGCTTAGTAATAGCTAGACAAGAGGCCTCAGATAAATCAGTAGATCATGAAAGATAAACGTAGTAAAACCCAACATAGGAAATTTAGTCTCGCAGATACGACATCGTAATCCTTGAGAAATATTCAGGTAGGAGTTGCAGTAGTAAAAGGTATTGTTTAAGTGTTATGGAAATAAAAGAGAGTTCCATAGGGAGACGATCAAAATTTCAATTCAAAAGTAACCCTACAAGCATAAGGGAGTAGAGATAAGTAACTAAGGATAATTATTGGCGAGTAAGTAAATCAAAATTTCGTCGGGCATAGGATGTAAAAAGCTCCCAGCTTTAGAAGAGTCAGAGGGTCTCCCCTAAGTGCTACAACGAAAGACTAGATGAGAAAATATGGAAAAAGTCTTCAACATAAGCATAGTGACCTAAATAAGAAATTATCTTGTAACAACAGTCTCATTAGGACATTGTATGCACTCCATAACAAGGTGTCACCTGTCGTGACTAAGGAACGAGAAGTAAATAATATTCGAGATCATATGAGTTGCACAAAATTTCAATAGGTGTGGGAACTAAGATAAGCCAAGTATTCATGCAACAAGTGGCAGAACGACCAGGAGAAGTAGTTGCTTACTTTTAAAGAAAGTTGAGAAGGCACGAAAGGAATTATTCGATCTATGAACCGGAGTTAGTTACGTTATAACCGCACTCAAAATGTTGGAGTAATATCCATACAACATATATGTTTCCATTCATACAACTATAGGAGAGTCCAGTATAAGTTAAAAGAAATAATTGAGTCCACGTCACAGACAAAGGCTTGAATTGTTAAAAGGATATATCATGGATATTCCATAGAGTCTAAGAAAGGCTAAAGTAATAACTCATACCCTGAGTCACAGATCGGAAGATAGCTTACGCCTACTTAAAAGCTGAGAGAGAAGAGGGAACTAAAGAGTTAAATCAGCCAAGTGAATAACGAGTCTGATTATTAGACCCATATAATTATAGAAATCGTGATTTAGAACATTGTATAATCACTCTTAATATTAGAAGTACAAGAGAGACGGTACAACGGCCATATTCTGTAACGACTCTATGATAAAGCCAGTTAGAAGATTACCAACCTCATAAGAAGTCGGTATGAAGCTCTCACCAGATTGTGTATGCACCAGATGTGCAAGTATTATAGTAGAGCTTCAAGTTGTGGATGTGAATTCCACCTATGTGGAAGGGTAGTTATGAAAGAGACAGAAAATACGATGCTAGATTTAAAGGTAAGTAAGGTAAAGGTGAAGAAGGTACAAGATACTCAAGTGCAGAAGGTTGTGAATATTCCAGACTTCAAATAGAGGGTTAGAAGCGTCGTGATTCAGTATCCACAAATGATAGTTGTGTCGTCAGTGCCATATCTTCTAGCCTATGGTTTTTAGGTACTGAGAGGTCTAATTAAGAGAGTAAAGAAGAGTTAGAGACGACGTGATGTCTCTCTTGAGGTTCCAAAATAACATAAGGAAATTTGTGGTGCTAAAAAGTTAAAGGAAGGTTGCGAGTAGTATAAATAGATATGTGTAGGTTGCAAGCTAAAGTATGGTAGAGCGATAAGATTTTAGGTAGAGGGGAGTAAGGATAAGAAAAGGTTAGTTAGAAGGTAAAGAGAATAAGTAATTCTCTGGGATTAAACACATCAAAACAACGGAGTTGATGGTTTTCCTAAGTTATGAAAAAAACTTTGTACATCCTGAATGAACTTGGAGGAATTTAAGGCTAGGATCATTTAGAAAAGAGGGAATGCTGCCTTGGTAGTAGGATAAGGGTGTAATTGTGATACATAATAAGTGGATGACATTTAGGCCTTCGGTTGAGTAATGATTTAGAGAAATAGGGATATCATGAATTGCACAGGATTAGAATACCACCATAAAATTGTTACACCCCATGTTTTTGAATGTGAAAGTACGCCATAAGTAAATTGATGGAAGCTCGGAAATGAGAGGTTACATCCCGCATTTTCGTATGTTAAAATTTTGTAGTAAGTTAATCGATGTAAGTTCGGGAATGAGATTATTTTGAGATTACAAGCATTATGTTATTTCAAAAAAGTGATGAGTAAATTCGTGAAGGTGAGAGGGTAAGAAAATCGAAAAAAATGAATTTCGTCGAAGTTTGACATTTTGAGATAAAATACGGTCCAAGCTACAATACCCCA